>JANBQC010000308.1:0-32813 GCA_027576995.1 Dimargaris cristalligena
CTTCATACCCTGCATAATAATAATAATAGTAATATAATTAGTGTGGCTTATAGGGGGACAGTACACCTTGCCACACCAGGACTCTTGATGGACTAAGAGTGGGTAACTCAGGTGACAGCACTAAAGTCCCAGGATATATACTATACTAACTATATCCCTAACATGACCATGGGGTTTGGTTATGTTAAACTTAAATTCATTTAATAGCTGCTCCCAGGCAGGAACTGCCACCTCTGGGATTATTTAGTATGACAAAGCCACCACAAAATAATCCAATACCAATCAGTCAATTATTTGGTCCAGTAACTTAGTACCTGAATTAGTATTACTCTCAGCAATATTACACTTGCTCCAGTTAAATCAAAGCCTGGGTTTAATAATAGGGCCTCTAATTGTAATGGCTGGTTGATTAGGGACAACTACCAAGGTACTGCACAGTTCAGAATGATGAAAAGGCCCTTCCTTCTGGTTACCCAGTTGGATGTCCAATATCTCTAATTAAGTACCTATCTTGGGCCACCCATTAGCTTTCCTGAAACCTAGATCAATGTCCTACTTAAACACCCTTTCCATTACTCAGGGCTATATAAATAAAACTACATTTGATAAGGCAAAAACTACTGGTTAAAAATTAATTGTCTACATGCTTTATCATGACCTATAATTAGAAATGTTATACAGCTGGTCTGAATGCCACCATATGGAGGTTTGAAGAAGAGGGAACACATGTTAAACAAGTTAGTAAGCCCAGCTGAAATGAATGGAGCCACTATTCCTAAGTCAACTCTTCTAATAACTATAGCCCAGAAACATATTCCTGGACATTTCCATAATAAATTATATTATATCCAGAAGTGCACTAGCTAATTGATCCTGTTTATGGTTGCACTAACCCCTTCAGTGGCATTTTCTGCTTTACATTCCCAAACGGGAATAACATTTGCAATTAATCAGTACTTCCAGACTTGCCAGTGTTGTGGTCATATTTAATACCACAAGGTAATATAGCCTGATAACCTTATCAGGGCTGGCTGGAGCAGTCTCAGTCCAGTGGAAAAAACTAACTAACTAAGGAAAACATGCACTTAGAGGGGATGATTCTTATCTGATCTTCCGACAGGGACAACTAGGGTAACCAGGGATCACACAGGGATCCTTCTAGTGTATGGTAGATAAGGCACAATGAATGGGCTTGGGCCAAATTGACAACAGGGATAGAGCAAGACTGGTGGATCGAAATAACTAACTGGTAGACTATACTGTTAGAATGTTTAAATGAATTATAACTGCAAGCTTTATTATATAAGTATATAATCACAAGTAAAGAGGGTAATGAATAAAGAAGAAAGCCGCAAAAAGAAAATAATAACTCCAGTTGAATTGGGGAGAAGTTCATTCAGGCTGTATAATGAAAAATTCATTGGGTGAGGCCAATATTACTGGTTAAAAGCTTTTCTCACATATATTCGCCCATACATGTATTATGTAAAACCTTATACAGCTGGTTTGAATTTCATCCATTGTTTTCTTGAATAGAGGATGCACCCATAAGAATGGGGATGCGGCCATTATAAAGTGAATAAAATAGTGCTCACAAGAGCTGAACAAGAATCGCGATAGGTCATGTGATTTCTAACATATACTTGGTGTAAAAAACTGCCTGTTTATTAGGAGAATACCCAACTGGTATTTATATGAAATGTAATAAAGAAGGCCGCTAATGTTGGTGGCTCTGAGGGTACTAAGTCTGGGGATATGCCCCAGACTTCTATAACTAAAAGATCCTCAAGTTATGAATAAGAACTATGAATACTGAATATTGAATATTGAATACTGGAAAACCGGCCTAGCCATTGAAGGGCTTGTAACTGGGTGGGAAAAGATGAAGACTGGCCTTTGGTGATGTTCTTCATCTTTTCTAAACTAAAAATAGTTTGGCCGGGATATGCTATTAGAGATTAAGTAGGCCTGGCCACAACAACAGTTTGCCTTAGTTTTTCATAGGAAAACCTTGTAAATGGACTAGCTTGTTGCCAAGTGGGGCGATAGTAGATGTAACAATCTGCCATGTCCGGTAGAGTGTTTGATGACTTGTTCATAAACGCCATTGACCATTACATCAATGTATGTATTAGACGTCTATTATAAGCCACCTACACTGTAGTCCTTCGTCAGCTAACGGGGCCCAGCCCCCGCTGATTAGGATTTACCTATACGCCCTTATTAACCAGAACGGTTGAATTAGATGGAAAATTCCGCTAAAACAATCTTAAGCACATTAAAATTTGGAGGGAAAGTGGGCGATTTCAATAGCATAACACCTACCCAGTCGGGAAAATTTTCCATTACACACTGCCAATTAGGAATTCATCCACAGTGCAAAGTAAGACTACCCAAGTGGAGTGAGACTTTCTAAAACCTAACATAGTTTTTTTTTGATAACGGACTTTGATGGGGCTAAAATATTTTAAATGTTTAGCAAGTAGATGTCCGCCTTTTGAAATACAGTCTTGTCCAGGCCCGTAAGGGAATCTCCACTATTTCCCATTCAACTTACAAGTCTCGTCGCCCCTTCTAGGCATTGCTTTTATCTTATTCCACCCATTATATATATTTTTTTTTGGAAACCCATACCTTCACAATGCAAGCTTCTACACCCCCACCAGCGGCTCCTTCGCGTGCTCTTTGCGGAGTATGCCAGGCGAATGCCTGGAAATACAAATGCCCCGGCTGTCTATGCCTTACCTGCTCCCTCGATTGCTCCAAGGCCCACAAGAAATCGAGCGGCTGTACTGGACAGCGGTCCAAGACCCACTACATTCCTATTAAAGTATTTACCGACGACGACCTGAGCAGTGGTAAGTTTGCACCCTCCATTTCACCTGCAGGCCCACAATGGCCTCCTTTTCCTTGAATCTGCATCGGAAACTGTCTTCAAAAAGGGACCGCTGGTCTAGGCGATTTGCATTTCTAGAGTATATGCGGACTTTTTTCAGGTACTTTTCCAGCCCGGGTCCATATTAAACATATATTTTGCTTGTCCGCACACGGGGATATCGTTTATATATATATCTATATCCACCTTATTACCATGCAGATCTTTCATTCATCCAGGATGTCTCTCGAGCTGCGGATCACTTCAGTCGTGAACAAAAACAAGTTAGGAACCCCTCAAGCCGATTATCTGAACTCGCATCCACCCACCGGAGCATCGACCTTGTCATTTTGGCGGAAGGTATGTCTCGACACCAGACTAACCAAACCTACTGGCACAAATCCAGCCAGCGGTTGGTATGGACTATAGAGTTCCGCATTCACTCGCCTACTCCATTGTCTTCGTCACCCGCTGCGTTAATGTCGATGGACGCGACCCCGCCAGACTCTCCGCCCGTTACTGAGAGCGCACCGCCGCTGGAAACCACGGTGGTGCTCGACACGGGCATCCATGATGACCATACCTGGGCCCAAGTATTGGTACGACATTTCGGCAGGCCTTTACCATCGATGGAGTCCCTAGCTGACGAGGAGGGCCCTAAGCCTACTTCACCGGTTACCACCGGGTCGGATACCAAACCGGCCGCGAAACGGCGCCGTGGAGGCGACAAGTCCAAGTTGCCCGAGGTAGTCCAAGCAGTATATCAAAAAATTGATACGGCCCAGATAATCTTGTTGATGCGCAATAATTCGTTGCCGGTAAGTGGATAAGCATTGGAAGAACCATTGGATACGAATACGCTATATACATGAATTAGTTAGCCCTACCTGGTCCATGCAACCTCTAACCCTCTCTTTTTTTTTTCACATATCTTCACCACTGGGCGACGGTGACTGCAATTGGCCATGAATTGATATTTTAAATGGGTGATACTGATTTGAAAATATAGGCCAACTGCGTTCAGTACTACCAGCTCAACCCCCACCAATCTATCGCAGACTCCCTTCGTGGTAAACGGATAATTGAATACCCGACCGTGGATATATTTACCCAATTACCAACGGACCGAGTTCTAACCCCTAGTGATCCGCTCAAGGAGTCCACCGAATCCTAAATGAATAAAGTGTATGTTTCTACACCCACTCGCCCAACGATTCATGGGGCCACTATACGTAAACATATATATATATGGAAAGCGAAACGCCATCAAATCACGGAAGAGGGGGCCGAGGGCTATTCCATAATTGCAGTTACTCGGATGACTGGGCATTTCTAACGTACATTTCACGCCATCACGAGGCAAACAGCCGACCACTGAATGGCCGCAGAGTTGCGCCTATTCTGAGTGTTTGTGCAGCGATCCGCCACTCTCAGGTAAAGGTCCCAAATGGGAGGATATATACGTAGGTAAAAGGGCAGTACCTGATATAGTATATACGCGAGTGGCGCAAATAACGAGGCAGGGTCTGGGTTAGGCTCATTAAGTAGGACTACAATAGTGGAGGTGGAAGATATAGTTTGCCTGGGCCGAAATAGATAGAGCTAAATGGCCACCGCATCCGGCCGTGCTCATATAGCTTGGCCAATGGGCGACTGGGTCGGTGGTTAGCTTGAGGATATTCGATTGGTATAGCCGAGGCAATCCTAGACGGGAAAACGAGTAGAGAACGAACTGAGATTATATTCGCTTCCCTATCTGGGCATATCGTCGAATCAACGGCTAGGAGAACGGGAGGGGGGTGCTGATGAATCCCCTCCCCTCTTCCTTCTCCTCGTTTTTTGGCTACCCCAGGGGTTTTTTACTCAGGCCTTTCCCTAGTCCGTTGAGCTCAACGGTACGCGAAGAACGGAAGATACTTTCCCCGCTGCTATCCTGCCCCACTTTCTCACCGTTAGTGTTCCATGGTACGGAGGGTCTCGCCCTGCAATCGACGGCAGAAGCGACGCTTTTCGAAAATGCCACCAATCAGTGGGATAGATAGGCCTGGGTCGCTGTTTCATGAGAGGTATGTATGCACACTGGGGTGGGCCCAGTTGGTTACACATGTCAGAGCCCTGGGGATGTCTTCCCCACCGCCTTGGGAAATTAGTCAGCCTATTTGGCTTGGAATGCCCCCTTTCTATACCTATCTGTTCTAAACTAAACTATATGCGTCCGTTGTGTCTGGTCTATATTTACCCAACCCTTCGGCCCCTTGGCTGAGCTCCTGTTTCGGCCCTTCTTTCCCGCTTTCGCATTCCTGCTTTGCCCGCAGACTCTCTCCTTTATCCGTTTACATTCTTCTCGCTTCGTCTCCTTCCCCTCTTCTTCACCGCATACCTTGATTTTGCACTATACTCCACCACCACTACTTCTTGATCGATTCCTTTCCTTTTTCGAGTGAAACCTCTTTCCCCAGTCCCACTTTCTCTGTGGTTATATAGTCCCCCACAAGCATGGCCAAGTTCAATTCCTTGGACAGCTACCTACTAGGGTTAAACCCCGATTCCCCTGAGAATACTCCCGCCATCACCGCCCAGGAGTTTCAGGACGAGCTAGCCCTCTGGGCCGGCACCCAGTTTAATTTCGACCCCCAGGCGGCCGCCAGTTCCTTGAACCTACTTCAACCCGGTTTCATGTTCGATCCCACCTCGGCTCTACCCGCCAACCTAGCCGGGGTGGATTATCTGCAGCAGCTTACCCACGGGACGGCGTCCGCCACCTCAGCCGGTACTACTGCCTCTCTCACAGGCCCCTCTACTACGCCAACCTCTGCCAATAACCCGAATCTCGGTCGGGGGATTCCCCCCAGTCCCCACCACCTGACCCACAACGGAATCATGTCCCCTCTTCGTTCCTACAATCCTTTACTGGATCTGCTGGCCACTCAGACTAACCAAACCCCCGTCGGCCGGGAGGTGTATCTCCCCACCCTACTCCCCACCTCGGCCCCTGGTCGGCGGTCCTCCAAGCCCCCTTCCCCACCCCAGGCTCGCCATATCCAGCCCGTCCAACCACTGAACCCGGTCCAACTGGAGCCCACCACTCCCACCCAACCCGAGACTCCCCAAACTAGCACCGCTCGGTCGGTCATGTCCTCCCCCCCTCCTTCGGACTCCCATAACGGTCTGACCGATAACGAGAACAAATTCAGTGCCGAGGAGGACAAGCGTCGCCGCAACACCGCTGCCTCCGCCCGCTTCCGGGCCAAGAAGAAGATGCGCGAGCAGGCCCTGGAAACCAAGGCCGAGGAAATGACCGCTAAGGCCGATGCCCTGGAGAAACGCGTGCGGGAGCTGGAGACCGAGGTCAAATGGCTACGCGGCCTTGTCATCGAAAAGGACCCCTCCCTGCTTAACCACCCCCCTGCCACTGGCCACCCGTCCTCTTTGGTTTTGTCATCGTCTAACAGCAGGGCCGTGGGTCTCGGGGATCCTTACGGTCGTTCCCAGGTGATCTCAACTCTCACGTCCCCCCTTCCCTTGGCTAAGCGGGCTAAACTTTCTCCTTCTAACCAGCATTAACTTAGTTGAGAAGACACGAGAGAAATATTCAAATCTCGCCTTTCAACCCTCACTCCCTATTAAACGTATAGTATATCTCCGGTAGCCCTACATACGATTATTTTAATTTAATTGTGAATATATATTTCAGCTTGATTAGAATTCTTGTTTTCGACCTTGCCAATCTCCTAGTATTGGTTTTTCCTTCTTTTTCGAATCATTTTAACACCCCTCACCCTCCCATCTTTTTATTGAAACGGACAATATTTAATTTATTTTTTATTTTTTAAAATTCATCTGCACATGCCATCTGGACATTTTCTACTTATTCTCAATCATAGATATCCACACTATTTTTTCTTTTCAAACTTAATTACTTTCTAAATATTAATTTAGCGAATAAACGGACGCTTTCTCTTTCAGCTACCGTTCAGAATTCAAATGACTGAAAACACTCGAGGATACGCTCCACGCCAACCTGCATATTAACTGAGCATAGTGCTTCGGAAAGTATATAACTATACCAGAAATACCCTAACACTATGAGCCAAGGGTGAGCCATGATCAGACTATGATATTCAAGAGTATTGAACCACAAACCCATACCAAGGCGTGTAAACATAGTCACAAATCATTAATACGACATCCTTCGTTTCTAACATGGACTTCCACTATACTCAACCTCCCCAGAACTATCGCGGTCCATAGAGTACCGCAGTTAATAACTAATTAGGCTTTAATTTCAGATGGATATATGTAAAAATTTAAAGAATCAAGCAAAAGTAAAATATATAAGAAATATTCCAACGGAAGTAAATAATATTATTCTGGATGCGGGGCAAAAAGGGTTGTCGGGAAATTGAATCAAATAGAGAAAACTCCATATCCCATGATATTCTTTAGAGTGAATGTTTGGTTTAAAAAAAAACCACTCCCTCCCCCTGTTCCTCCTGGGCAATCAGTCAACCTCTCTGTTTCTTCGATTTAATTTTTTTAAAAAAGAAAAGAACATTTTACCAACGGATCAAGTCAATTTGCAGCATCGAATTCTTCGCCTCGGTCACCCGATACATGGGGGCGAAATTCCCCTGAATATTATTGAGGTGCTTCAGGAGAATAATATAATACTTGGTCGCGGGGTGCTGGAGATTGCCGGGGTTACGGGCGGCCACGGACGCGGGTAAGTCGTAGGGGTAGTTCCGGACGGCCTCTTCAATGACACGGGTAATGGGATCCGTCGGGTCGTTACAGTAGGTGAAGAAATGGCGACCGTTGATAACGTACCGGTACCGTTGACAGGTAATGGGATGGGCGTAGCGGTAACGCAAATCGAGGATACAGTGCAAGGGGTCTACGTGGGAGGCGACCGACCGGGCCGGGGCATCGGGTCCGAGGAGGGCGGCCGGATCGAAAAACCAGTATTCGGGTAACGTGGTCGGAAGTTGATCATCACCATCCGCATTTTCTGCATCGCCATCGACGTCCATCCTGCTATCACTATTATTACCCTTCACGGCCTTGGCCTGATAACGGGCGGCCGATTTCGCGGAAGTGATGTTCGGAAGCATCTTCGTCTGTGCCCGGAAGGTCCGGAACTCTGCGGCCCGGTCACTCTGGGGGGCGATGGCCGGGAAATTCCGCATGAAATAGGCCAGGACCGCGGGGGCGCGCCGCGACGGGGCCAGGTGGACTTTTTGGAGGGACTTCAGGAGAGGCGGTAACTGGGTCGGGTCCGTCACTCCCACGGGTTTGAGGTGCTGGCCCTTAATGTTGATGGCGGGCTTCAACGAGTTCATCAAAGGTGCCCCATTGCCTTCAGTAGCCGCTCCACGCACATCACTGGCGTTGTTGACAACGCCATCGTCATCAGCGCTGTCACCATCTTCGTCCTGTTCGTCTTCGTCGGAAATGGTGGCGGACTCCACCGGGGATTGGCCCTCCTTCGGCAACTGGTATTTCCGACGGAGCCGGAGTACTCGCTTCAAGGTAGCTCTCACCGCATCCGGTGGGTTGGTTCCGCTGACATCGGAAGCATCCTGCGACTTGGAGGGGATGTCATTGATTTCCCACAGGTTCAGGAGAGCATCGGGAAGATGGAACGTGTACCGGAAGCCCAGGGCGTCCCGGTTACAGTCAGTGGTCAAAGGGAGTGCCCCGGTCGGACCCTCACCCATTTTCGCCACGTAGGCCCGGTGGGTCCGCTGAATCACCGAGGCGAACGGGGCGATGGTCGCTTGATAAGCCTCGCGGAACTGGTGGGTTTCCTTCAAATAGGCCCGGAGGCCCTGCACGATCCAGTGCAGTTCGTGTGTTAGGATAAAGCGCGCCATGTGTACATCCAACAGGTCCGTCATGATCTGGAAGAGGTCCGACTCGGCCGGGAGGATCCCCGCAATCACGTGGTCGCTCGGGTACCACGTGCTCACCGTGGTCTCGACCTGGCGGCGCAACTGCAGGCAACGCAGAAGCAGTTGGGCCAGGGTCACTAAATCGCTCGTGCGGAAATAGCGACGGAGGGCCCGTTTGTTGTGCCCCTCGTGGCGGCGGTAACTTAAGGCCGCGGTCAGGAAAGCCAGGAATGTGGTGTCACGGGTCGCTACTTCGGTAAAGTCCTTCAGAGCGATAGACCGTAGGGCCGGGCGAGAAAAGGACGATGCCGATGATGATTCCGACGATGACGACGACGGCAGGTGGGATGGAGCCCCTTCCGAAACCGAACTCGAGGTTAATCGACCAGTGGGTGCCAGCACGTCCCGACCTTCGATCTTGGCCTTCGCAGCATACTCCTGCACCTGTTGGTCCAAGCGGCTACGAATCGCCAACATAATGTGGTCTTCGGGGATATCGCTGACCATGTGCAGGGCCAGTTGCAGGAGGTACCATTCGCCCCGGCCGATGAGGTAGGGCACCAGTTGGTGGTCCAGGGCCGCCGAACTCAGCACCTGGGCACGCAGCAGAAATTCAATGACGGCCCGGGGCCAGAAATCGGGTCCGCTGCGGACCACGGGGAACTGGGGCATCTGCCCGGGGGGCAGGAGGCGGGCGGAGTGCCCGCGGCGCTGCGCCTGCTCCTTCTTGGTGAGTTTCGGGGGGTTTAACGCTGAACCGGGGCCAAATCCGGCCGAGCGAATCGGGCGGGGGTTCACGGACCGCTTTTGGACGCAGTCCGCGATGGGCTGCACAAACGATGGGTGCAAGGCCGACCCGAAACAACGGGAGAGTACGGCCAAAGTCAAGTGGGCCGACATGAGGCGGATAGGCTTCGCCACCGTCACATCACTCCCGAACTGGGCCTTGATGAATGCGGTGGTATGTTTAGGGAAACTCCGGACGGGGCCTTTGAACTTTTCCTGGCAGATGTTGGCCATGTCCTGGCGGGCCGCCCAGGTAAGCCCTTCCGCCAACAAATGGTAGTAGGTACCCGGGGGACTCAAACCGGCCGGGAGGCAGGTAGGCGGAATGGTTGTCGCACCATCGGTCTTTTCGCCCTCCCCGGAGTAGTAACCTCGGTAACCGGACGGGGCGAAGTACTCCAAGAAAGTCGTGGTGAAGGTCTGGGCATCCTGGATGGTCTGATCATCCAACAAGGCCCGGATTTGCGCATCCTCGCGCCGCTGGTCCTCCAGGTGGGCAGCAGACAGATGTTGGCTAATCTGGCTAATTCCCACTTCACTCAAGTTAAAGCGGGGATCGAAAACGGCTTCTTCACCACTGCGCACGTTAAAATTAACCGGGGCGGTCTTCACCTCCCCTTGGTTCTCCTTGGGGTTTTTGGTTGACTGGGGAGTGCCTTGGGCTGAGGCCCGGGCTCTTTTAGGAGTCGCGGAAGGGGTAGTAGCGGGGACAGCGGCGGTCGAGGGAGCGGCGGGTTTGGGTGATTCAGTCGGGGAAGCCAAATAAGGCAAAGCCTTCTCATTAAGGGACATATTGACCAAGAGGGTGGAGGGTGGGACCTGGTACGAGAACACACACACCCGAGTATCCCACTTCACCCAGCAATTGCTCAGGGCAGCGCCCCGGGGAGTCAACTCCAACCCATCCACCTGCCAAGCCTTCGCCTTCCTGGCCGCTGCCTTGGCGGAGTACTTCGGCAGCTGGAACGGCACAAGATCCGATATATTCGTGGCGTAACTGACCGTAAGAACAATCTGACGATTCGGCAGTACGATGGCCTGGAACGTGGGGGCCTGCAATTCCACGGGCAGTTTCCAGTGGCCCGGTTTATTGGCCGACCCGGACAAGGGGTGGCTAGAAGCGCCGTTGATATTAAAGGTGGTTTCGGCGTGAAGTGTGGAATAGGAAGTATCCCATACGGTTAGAGAGTAGGTGCGATAAGTCTTCGGTGATATGCTGAGGGCATCCGCCGGTGATTCATCCGAAGGGGTGGCCTGTACCGGGACGGTGGAGGGAACTTCACCAATGATGGCGGTATAACCACCGGGAAGGGCAATAACCTGACGGGAGTCCAAGCAGGCGGGGTAAATCTGGAGGGGCTTGGATTGCCGGTCCGGATCGTCGCGGGCAGTTGTTAGAAGGCGGGCCCGCTGCTGCCAGGGGCTCAGGTGATTGAGCGGCACGGGATTCCCTGGGATAGCCCGGAGCTTACCGATGAGGTGCTCATCGAACTTCAGGCGGTAGTTGGACCAAACGCCCGCAGCATCGAGAATGTGAAGCAGGGAGCCGTCCTGGGCCAGAGAGACGCCCAAGGGGAGAACGGATCCAGCGACCTCGGCGGATTTGGGAGTGCTCGGAATCGGGCGTTCCCCGATTAAAGTAATAGTGGGACCCACTGGTTTGGCATCAGCTTCGGTAGGGTCCGCATCGCCAATCAAGAAGAAACGCAGCGCCAGGGTGGGCTGGGCCCCGGGGTGGGTGATAGTTTGCACGAGCTGCCACAGAGCGGTAGTGTCAGTGTTTTGCGTCCAGGGGCATTGGAGAGTAGTCTCAGCATCTTGAAGATCCACCACGGCGGACCAGATAACGTGAATTTCGGTCGACGAAGCCGCGGGCTGATCCTCAGCCAGGCGGTAGGTAGCCAGGGTAGTACCTAAATCGGCGGTCAAGAGGTCAACTAAGCCGTTCTGGTATACCAGGGCAATGTGGCCGTGCAAAGATGACGTGGTATGCAGGGCTTGGACGGTGTAATCCGACTGTACCACGAACCGCTGGGCGAAAGCCGGGGGCCGCAGAGAAGCGGACGTATCAGCCGTGGCCGGGGCGGAGGCTGCCGATGGCTCGGCGGCCTTGGCCTTCGGGACCTGAACGGCAATCGCGGCCGAGGCCGGCTTAGCGACCTTCTCCGGCGCGAGCGCATTGGACTTCTTGGCCTCTACGGGATACCGCTGGCCTACGCGATAGGCCAACGGCTTGGGGGTCGTCGATTCAGTAGTAGCCGACGGTAATTCCAAGGCCGCCGACTGACGACGATCCACCGACCCGTCCCATACCCAAACCTCCCGGCCCGCCCAGGCGGGATCCGAATCCTCACTGGCCTGAATCACGGCATAGACCCAATGGGCCGGATGATCCACTAGGCCGGGGGCGCGGGGATTATCGGGCAAAGGGATGCGGGGGATATTGGCGCTACTATCCCTATCCGCCTCGGCCGCCTCCTGCGCACCCAGAGTTTGGTAGTGTACGAAATAACGGGGCGGGGCGGCCAGGCAAGTACGTGCGGGGAAGGTCCAGGACTGGAGACTGGCAAAGTGGCCCACTTTGAACATTTCCACGCCGCTGTTCTGGGTAGCAACGAGTAGCAGGTCCTGTACGGACCGGGCCACTTCCAGCTGCCCGGGCAGGGGACCCCGGCGGCGCTTCCCGCAATGGAGGGCGGACGTCGGGTTTTCGGAGGGGGAAGTGGCGGTTACCGGGCGCATATGGGCGTGCACGACGGTCGGGGCCACGGCCGAGACGGGCATTAAGGTAGCCAGGTAGGGATGTTTTCTCCCCGGTAGGTCCGACCCATCGCCCTGGGCTGAGTAGGGCACCTGCACCAGTTGAAACACGGGGGTGCTATTGGTGATTTGAGTGAGCGAGCTGGGACGCTCGAGTTTGGCCTGATTCGTCATTGGGAAAAAAAGGCGGGCTAGATAGCTGGTCGTACGGGATTCAACTGGACTTGAATCGGTAGAAAATAGAAAGGATACCACAGAAGAAGCCGCTCTGAACTATAGTTAGATGGAGCGCGCTAACGCGATTGACGGCTGGGAAGAGTTCAACCGCTGCCGAGGCACGGGGAGAATCCAGGCTTTGAGTAAATAAGAAAGTCTACGAACGACGGAGTGTCCCGCAAGTCCAGAACAAATAAGAGTCAAAGAATGTGGACGAAAGGGCAAACGAAGAGCGAACGAAGCCAAGCGTTGCGGCAGGTTACTTACAGAGAATCCAGCTCGGCCTTTTTTCCTAGTCGTCTGGGCCGTATTTTTTACGGTGGCTAATTGATCCTAATATACGGTATATTAGTTGCATCCATCAATAACGACTATTAAAATTAGAAAGAAAAAAATGAGCCGAGCCACATTAATGGAATCTCTTCTGCCGCTTCAACACTCCCAAGCTTCTCCACTCTCCAAAAAACTCGCCTTTTTTTATCCACCCAGATATCCAGTCACGTGATGGATTCCATACCTAATTGGGGAGTGGATGATGATCTGGCCTCGTACTGCCCATTCGTCAGAACTGCCGCAATAATGCTGTATATTCGAGGTCCAGTGGGCCGACCGCGATTGCTTTAATCGGAATACTGCCTTCTTGTTAAAAGCCACTCCCCTACAATACAGACGGGGGTTTGAAGCGGACTGGGGGGAGGAGGGCTTCATGGATACTAAGCGGGTCAGCAAAGCGGCGTTCTCGAGACAACCGGTGTAATGGCTCTGACCCTTTTACCAAAGAGAAGGCGGAGGGCGAACCAAGGGATTCTCTGTGGTGCGCCCATGTTATTGATTATACACAACGCCGGCCACCAACTCATCTTCCGGTGAAGAGCGGTATGTCTTCGTCACTTACCACCACCACTACCCCCATTCCTCGCTTGGGTCTGCACTGCCCCAGTAGGCATCACGGCCCATATCCTTATTCAGGATTTTCCCTTGGGCTGAAACTCTTTTACATAAATGTCCACCGTTCTATTATTGACATACGGGCTGGTAAGGGGACCCTGGCATTACGGAGGCCTGGCTAATATAATTAGCGGCGTTTTAGGGGATGTCCAATGCCCAGCCGAGTGGAAACACCCCATAAAGAGTGGCTTCCCCGTCGTTGTCGCCCTGTAATGGGTTGATTTAATGGGGGTACTCCCTAAACTCCTTTCCCCGGACTCTAGGCCATATGCCCCCTGTACATTGGATTGGACGCGGTTCTTTTTCCATCCTAGCATTTTGGGGTATAGATGGCCCTAGCGACGATCAGCATGGTGATTACGTTTACGGGGCCACCGCAGAGAGACCATGTGAGCTCTAATGTTTTTACGAACATAATGAAACATAGCCGTTTTTTTCTGTTGCGGTTCCCACCATTCCACTCGAGACCTGGGTACTTTCACTTTTTACCAATCCTATAGGTTACCAAAAGAAGGTGGGCTACCGTAATATGATATATCCCCCTCTAATCAACGCGTGGGGAATAGTGTGACTAGGAGGGAAGTGAACAATATCATGTAGCAAAACAGCAAGGGGGGTTCCACGGGTCGGCTGACTCGTCTTTGTTGAATATATCGTACTCTTATCGCTAACCGGTTTAATGTTCTAGTGCTTTAAGGCGGGTCTACATGTACGTGGATAGAGACGAACGGTTAGTTGCGAATGCTACCTTGGGCAATTTATTCTATTCTCGCCTACGGCTCTTTGTTGAACTAGTTGGGATTGGAATTCGGGCTTCATTAGGCATAATTAAACGGGTGTTGCTGGCGACGGATTTCGGCTCGGGGGAAAACGGGATAGCCGGTATAAGGGTCGCGCTAATGGGGATAGTGAATTGAACATCGGTTCCTCGGGCTGATCTTATTTGTTTAGACGCCCGAGAAGGACGGATGAAAAAGGACAGAGGGCACGGAAAGTGGCGCTGGATATTTGCTTTATTAAAAATGGGGATATGGCAGGCATGGGCACCTCTCCTTGAATAGCTATTATAATTATGGCACTTGGGATCATCTATTATGTAATCGGATCAGGCTTACATGGCGGGTTGGGCGAATGGCCTTTACCCGGCAAAGGCGTTGTGGTTGGGGAGTTGTATGAAAATGGGGCGGGTGAAAAAAAGGTTTGTAGTGGTGGCATCTGCAACGACTGTTCCAAATGCCCGACCACCTAACGCTCTATTTACCAACATGGAACAGCTGATGGAGATTCAGATTCCCACTAAATCATAAGACAACTAGTTCTTTGTGGCTTTGAGATGCCTTAGAGGACAGGATGATGTTGACTAAGCAACCAAGTCTCGCGTAAATAAGCAGCTTGGTCTAGTCAGTCATTGGAACCGTTTAGATCCATAATAGGAACCTAGGGCCTTTCTACTTGGGCGGGCTAGCTTGAGCCTCCAGACCCCTCAATTTACCTATCAAGGAACCTACTGTGGCGCGGTGATCCCTAATATTCGTCTTTTTATCGCAAATTATGGCAGTGAATCAAGCCGGTTCCAATTCACTGGACGGATCCAGTAATCCCAGCTGTTCAAAAAATGAGGCGCGAGGGGATGCTTCGTGGAATTACTAGGGTCGTACATTCGGAACCATTTATAACCGGGATGATGCAATATAATGACTTGGCATGTTCCCATCAGCGTCGCTTTTATTAAACTGGCGAGTCTTCCGCAATGCAAATCACATACGATATACCGCTGCACTCGCAACTCCCGGAAATCTTGTCGACTAATTTAATTAAGCCCTGCCAACAGAGAACCGCCCTTTGGAATGAACCCTTATCGGAAATTTCAGACTCTGGACAAATCCACGAAATATATTCCCACATGCATACCTCCTCTTGCGTTCCCTTGCTCTCTAAATTGCTTATTTTTATATCTCATAGGTAGGTTTGGCTTACAAAAATATACCGGAAGCCTTCCAAAGCCAGACCCCCAATGGTGGTCACCAATGAGAAAGAACAGAAAAAACCAAGTAAGGGAAAATACGGGCTGTCCTTATACTTGTAACACCAACGAACCTACCGAAAAGGATAGATTGCTATAGCCCGTAGTGCTGGCTTGGGGTTATACCCCGTGGTAAATACATAATTATAATACAGAGTTTATTCAGTGGGACACTGGCCACTCTCCATTCTGTCCGTATAGTATTGTGCTTCGCGCTACTAGTTGCCTTCCACCACTTTTCGAATAATTCATAATTAATAGGTAGAGAATGGCCCAGTCACTGAGGGTGCGAATTTGTTTGCTAATGCCCCCATTCACTACGACATATTCATAGATAAAACATGCATTGGACCCTGTACTTGCTAATCACAGATTGAAATACCCGTCACTGAGGCGTGTATTGAGCCCCCCCCTCGCCAAATTTGTCTTTAGGGACCTCTGAACTAAGTTTTCTCCACTTTACCTTGGACTTTGAGTAGACCAGATAGGCCAGCCATCGCCATTGCCTGCCCGTTGGTCGTCGGTGCAACCGGGGCAGGCAAATCGGTGTTTTGGAAGCCTGTTATAGGAAAAACTGCCCAATGCGACCAAATTAATGGCCTGAGTATAACCGGCCGTTCGCTGGAGGATAAAAGTGGGTCGTACCATATGAGAGTGAAAGAGCCAGCCCCCCTTCCTTCGTTCAGTTATTAGGTTATTGGAAGCAACTAGTTGTTGTTTTTTTGGAGTTTGGCGGCTGTCCTCCATTTAGTGAGTTCTGAATAAACCGGAGTAAGCTACACAATGAAGTAGCCGCGACCAAGTTGATTAAGCAGAGAACTACCACGGCGGGCTTCGCAGAGTGCGTTGGGGTAGGGATGGGTGAACTGTTAGGTGATTGACTTTGAACATGGCCAATCGGAACATGTGGTTGACTCCGTGGATGCGAACTCGAGGGACTTCATCCGCTCGAATAAACGATAAAGACATCACCAGGAGAAAGTGGCGTGGTGGTGGACTAAACCGACTCTCTTTGTAGCCTCAGAGTTGACGGACGCAGCGACGGAAACGGGGGTGGGTGAATGGGGGGGGCATAGGGATGTAAACCGGGGTTGTAGGGTGGTAGGTGATAGCCACCGGATAGGGGCATATCAAAATCAAAGGCCCGATGAGGTATCTTCCGTATTTGGGCAAGTAGGATTGGAGGGGATGAGTGTGGGGTCCAGAGAAACTGGTTGTTACTTCATGTTGTATAATAGTAAATCATCAACCACCAATGCTGCAGAGCTAGGCTAGTTTAGGGATTTACGTTTGGAGACGCGTTTCCGGTGACTCTCTACGATATTCTACCCAGCCACCCCTTTTACCATCCTTATTTTTAAACAGAATGTATAAAAATAAAAGGGATGGCAATAGTGCAAAGCATACGCAAGTTGATAATTGGCCTTATTTGCTAAAGGATTCCCCCATCGACACATTAGTCCAAAGGCCCACTCTATTATGGATATGCGGCAATCGGCGGCACACTAGGAGAAATTTGCAATGCGTAGCAAGGGCTGACCGAATCTGTGGTTGATAGTCAGGGGAGGAGATGAGAGGAGAGTGAGAGGAAAGACCGAATACGTGAGGACGGAGACCCTGATTGCCAATCCTTTAATCCGTGCGGGTTTAGGAAAAAATCGGCCAAGTAAGGGGTGAACTTAACTGCGCCGTAAAGCACAACTCGGAACTCTACGGAGCCGGCAACAAGGAGTAAAAAGAGAGGGAGAAGGGGGCTGCGAAACACAGTAAATAAAGACCAAGTTGTGCCGCGGCCATTTGTCTGGCGTTACACCCATGGGCACTCAAGCCCTTGATCACATACCGGCGCAGCTTTTCATTGCCACCTTGCACCGACCAAAGCAGTTCTCTCACCCTCCCCACTTTAGAACCCCCTTCTTTATTGTACATCCCCCTTGTGACATTGGCCAATTAATTTAGCCAGACTCCCCCTATTCCTCTCCTTTTTTGCCTCCGTTTATGGATCTATTTGGGTGAATGGAATGCTGTCATACCAGATGTGTTTTTTTTGCACCGACTGTACATCTTCGTATGGCATTCTGGGTTGGAACGGCTGTAACCAACTATAAAAGCGGCAGGTTCGCCCCACCTCCTTACTCTAATCAGTACAGATTGGTTATTGGTGTGTTGTTTTCCCCTTTCCATGGCCTCCCTCCCCTTTCTCTTATTTCAAGGTATCGATTGCGGTACTTTCTCTATATAAAACAATCTAAATTAATCCCTATTTTTTTGAACTTGTCCGCACCACGGTCGGCTTGGTCTAATTAACTGCCCAATGGATCGTTGGTATCCAAACTCTCCTTCTTAAACACCACTGTAATCGTATTTAATCTGTTCCTGTATTTCACCAATAGTATTGCATTCTCGGGGTTGTGGTCACTGTCGACTAAAACCTGCTTGTTCGGTTCTACAGGACCCCCTCCCTATTTATTATCAGCCTAAGATAATCCAGTACATATTGGTATCGTTCAGCGAGTCCCTGCATAGCAATCACCACTATATTTACCGATTTTCGGCCTGTCCTTTCATTCATCTCGGTTTCGCTGTACATCTCTGTACTATCTGCCTATCATTGCTTCCTCCAATTACCTTAAAGTAGTTGTATTCGAGCTCATTTCCGGCTTTTTCCTGGACTTGCTTTAAATACAAGGCACCTGCACCCTTCAATCCTAAAGCAGCCCCCTTTGAGGTTTAGAGTAACCCGCTGAGGTTACCTTGCGGATATTGTTGGCGGGCGTGCTCACTTCACTGGCCCCTTTCTCTCTTTCTTTGCCTCCCTTCTTTTTCCTCTCTCATTTTCTAGTTTGTCAGCTGATCTTTCCTAGCTGCCGTCTCTTTTAGTCACCATTGGCCCAGTCTGTTACTCGACTGTTTCATAGTCTCACCCCCCTGCGTGGTACCATTTGATCACAATCACTGTCATTTATTAACCACCACCACCAGCCCCCCTAATAGGTTTATCCAATGAATTTTCACACGGGCCCTTTAGCCTCCCCGGTGGGATTAAATGGCTTTTCGGAGCTCACCCACACAATTGACAAAGTCAGGGGGGCCGCCGACCCCACGCCCCGTCCTGTCCATACCGGTCGCCCCATCATCGTGCTCGTTCCACAGGGTGGTCGCGAGGACAAGGACGGGGTAATTCTATCGGTTCAGGCCATCGAAACCCTCGACCAGTTCATCGACCTCGCCCGCGCCTGTCTCCACCTCTCCCCCATTGGTGACGTTCGTTTCTGTACCGCCTTGGGTGATCCACTCACCACGTGGGCCCAAATCCAGTGTGAAATCATCGTCTATATTGAAGAGACTTGCATTCGCCGCCCCATCCCCGGTCCCAAGCCCTACCCCCTGGTGGGTAACCTGAACGTCTTCATGAATGATCTCGTCGCGGACGAGCACCGCGTCCTACTCGAATACAACCATCTGGTGTCGCTTAGTTTAATGGGCGCCCGTATTGTGTTGACCAGTGATCCCGTCGTGGCCGAACATTTCCTGACCGAGGGCGTGTACTTTAAAAAACGCATTGTGTATCCGTTCGCCGAATTGCAGGCGGTTGCCGGCAATGGATTATTCACCAGTGATACGGATACCGACCATTGGCGTTTAGCCCATAAGTTGCTTATTCCCGCTTTTTCGGCCAGTGCCATGCGGATTTACATTAATCAAATGGCCGAAATCGCCTGTGACGCCGTCCGTATTTTCGAAACCTTTGCCGATCAGAATGCGGAAGTGGATATTTCCCACTGGACCACGAATATTGCCCTCGAAACGATTGCCCGGGTCGGATTCGGGTACAATTTCAATCTGCTGGATTCCCCCGAACTGGCCAGCCACCCGTTTGTCGACGCCATTAACTTTACCCTATCCGAGTGTCTAAGCCGGATGGTATTGACCCCTTATTGGAAGCACTTGCCGCTGCGCCGCAATTACGAGTTTCAGGCCAAGGTCAAACTCATGACCGACACGGTGGACCAAGTGGTTTCTGATCGGCGCCAGGCCCCGGAACTGGAATCGACCATGCGGAAGGATATCCTGGGATACATGTTGAATGCCTACGACATTGACGAAGCCGGGGGAAAACGGTACATTGATGACATCAACATCCGTGACCAAGTGATTACCTTCCTCATTGCGGGCCACGAAACCACCAGTAACACCCTGGGCTGGTGCCTCTATTTGCTGAACCAACACCCGAAAATCATGCGCCGCGTGCTCCGCGAAATCGACGACGCCGAGTTGCCCGATAACGGCCAGCCCACGTCGCAGCAGATTGCCAAATTACCTTATCTCACCCAGTGCATTAAGGAAACGATGCGGCTGTACCCACCAATTTTCCTGTTGGTCAAGGACTGCGTGCAGGATGCCGTATTGCCCGGCGGTTTCGAGTGTCACGCGGGCACCACCTGCCAGGTCCACACCTACGGTCTGCACCGCAACCCCGACCATTGGGGCCCAACCCCCGATCAGTTCAACCCCGACCACTTCACCCCCGAAGCAGTGTCCCAACGGCACCCTTATGCCTGGATGCCCTTTTCCACCGGCCCGCGGTCCTGCATCGGCCTCCAATTCGCGCTGCAGGAAATGAAAATCGTGCTGGCTTATATGTTGCGCAAATTCGAGTTCCGAAATCTTAATACCACGCCCGTACCCTGGGACCCGAAGGGGATTACCCTGAAACCAATGGGCCTGCGCATGTCCGTACACCACCGGGACACGAGTAAACCGTGGTGGCAATCCACCGATGCCTCCGGGCGGGTAATGCAACGGCGCGCATCTTCGACATTTTCAGCGGGGTCGCTCATTAAGCAAATTTCAAGCCAGTCGTATATGTTCCTGGCCAGTAAGTTGAGTCATTTGGTGCTACCGCCCACCATGATGAAGGCACCGTCGGCGCCTCTCCCGCCCATGCCCCAATTCTCGCTGCTCTTCGGTTCGAACATGGGCATGTGTGAAGAGTACGCCCGCCAACTGGGCGCCCAGCTGGCTTACTTGGGGTGTGAAATCGTGCAGTTACAGGGCTTGGATGACTGGCTGCAGGATCCCCTCAATTTTACGGCTGAGGGAGAACCCGTCCGCACGGGCAGTCACGCGCGGTCCGACCGCCATTTCACGGTGTTCCTCACGAGTACTTACAACGGCTTCGCTCCCGATAATGGGGTTAAGCTAGAAGCCTACCTCCAACGAATGGTCAAGACCAGTACGTCATCGACGGCGAATTCGCTATCCGGTTTGGGATCGGATTCGGGTTCCACCACTCGCCTCAACTCCTTGGAAACGGATCCGGATTCCGAGTCTGACCAGGATGGCAGTGTCCGCCAGGCCCGGTCCTTCCGGTTGCCCTTCAGCCACCTCCGTTTTGCCGCTTTCGGCTGTGGTAACAGCCAGTGGGTGACTTTCCAGGCTTTCCCGAAATTGATCCAAGACAGCCTCAAACACCTGGGGGCAACCTCCGTCTTTCCGCTGGGCCAATGTGACTCCGATAAGGAAGATACCGATCAGATATTTTCGGAATGGTCGGCGGAATTGGCCACGCATTTGTTTATGAAATTGAACGTGGCTCCCCGCATCGGGGCACCCGTTCCTGATGTATCCCTGACGTCGCCATCGGGTAAGAACGTGAAGACGCAGTCCCAGCCACACCTCTCGGATTTGAGGGGTCAGGAGCTCCAAACAGCCCTTGATTTGGAATTCCTCTCCGATGTGCTGGTCCACCAAGCTACGGAAGTTCCCTCTAATTCCATACTCACCACCACCAATATCATCGCCGAGGTCTCCAGTCCTTCCAGTAGCTCCGCTGTAGCATCTTCAACCGAGCAAATCCTCCTGGAACAAGGGTACACCCCGGCTTTTGTGACTGCCAACCACGAACTGCGCCATTATCCTACCTCCACTCCACCAGATACCCGACGGAGCACCCGGCACATTGAACTTCAGACCACCTCGCCCTGCCCGTACGAAGCGGGGGATCATATCGAATTAGCGCCGCAGAACCCACTGAACGCTGTGGGGGAAGTGGCCCACGCCCTGGGCTTAGACCTCCACCAGGGTTTCTCGGTATCCCCGATCAATGCCCAACGAACGGATGTGCCCATGCGTTCCCTCATCAAGGCCATTCCGCCCACTTCTACCGTGGGGGACGTCCTGGTGTATTTCGCCGATTTATTAGGTGCCCCGCCCAAATCGCTCTACTACGCCATTGCGCAGGTCTCCGGACCTGATGATAAGCCCCAACATTACCTAGATATTGTGGCTCGTCACCCCCACCTCCGGGAATTAGGTCGCAGCCGCCATGATGATAGTGACAAGACGGCCCGGGCCCTCAAGGCCCTTCAGGCCCAGTACCGGACGACAGCCGAGCTGCTCGTGGGAACCGCGGATTGGACAACCCATTTACTGGGGTTCGGCTGGGCCGAATGGTTGGTCCATTTGCACAGTATGGCCCCGCGACGCTACTCCGTAGCCAGTTCACCCCGGGGCCTGCGCCACCACCGTTTGGCAGACTCGGAGGAGGAAGGTAGCCATGCTTCTGAAGTCAGCGACGGGTTGGCCGAAAGTGACGGCTGTTACCAGGCCCATTTGACCGTGGCCGTGATCAATGACCAACACCACGGGCAGCACTACCCTGGGCTAGTCTCGGGTTACCTCGCCGGATTAGCCCCCACCCCGCCCCTGGCGGGGCTGACCTCCATGGACCAAGTAGCCCAACTCTGGGTGCGGGTTCGTTCGGAAAACCTACACTTCCGGTTACCCTTTTTCATTAATCCGCCGCCATCATCGATGGAGGGCAAGGCCGTTGTTGCTTCACCACCACCCATGCCCATCGACACCCCTGTATTGTATAGTCAAGAGGCACCGGTCATTATGATCGCCGCCGGATCCGGTATCGCTCCGTTCCGGGGGTTCCTACAGGCCCGTTCTGCGGAATGGCAATCGACCAGTCGGCGGTCCACCATGGCCCTCTACTTTGGCTGCCGCGACCCCGCGGAGGACCATTTGTATGCCGACGAAATGGATAGTTACCAACGGTCCGGAATCCTGGATCACTACGCTGTGGCTTACTCACGCGCGGATTCATCCGAATCAGATCTAGCAACCCCCCACCACCAACCTTCACCACACGCCCTCTACCGCAGCTACGTTCAACAGTGCCTCCAAGCCGACGCCGAACGCGTCTGGGATTTATGGCACCGTCAGTTGGGCTACCTTTACGTGTGCGGCTCCACTCAGCTGGATTCGGGTGTGTGGTCCGTACTTAAGGATATGGCCCAAACCCAAGGCGGCAT
This sequence comes from Dimargaris cristalligena, assembly GCA_027576995.1. Lineage (NCBI taxonomy): Eukaryota > Fungi > Kickxellomycota > Dimargaritomycetes > Dimargaritales > Dimargaritaceae > Dimargaris > Dimargaris cristalligena. The sequence continues at coordinate 22,822 of JANBQC010000308.1, forward strand.
GTCGGCCTCCAACGCCGAACAATACCTTTTGCAAATGAAGTCGGCGGGTCGCTACTGCCAGGATGTGTGGACTCCCTAGAACGCGGGTATATCTAGACTATAGCACCGCCCGGGTTGGGCACCTGTATACGATACATATATATATATATATATATTATTATTATTATTAGTTGACAGTGAAATTGCTGTTAACCCTATTATATTAACTTGTACCAATTCATTACGGCGGTCTTGCTATATCAATCCCTCCACTGCGATTAAATTATTACCTTTTAAACCACAATGCATATGGGTGAAATTCAAACCAGCTGTTTAAGGTCTTATATGATACATGTATGGGTGAATATATGTGAGAATAGCTTTTAACCAGTAATATTGGCCTCATCCAATGGATTTTTCATTATACAGCCTGAATGAACTTCTCCCATATAAATACCCCATCCTAGTCTATATTTGAAGATTTCCAGTGACGTGGTCACTTGACTGGCATAATAAATTATGATGCAATCTCCTCCATTTTAAAGGTATTCACAATGGACTATTGCTGGTTACTGGGAGACATAGTACCGAAACTAGCCCATACCTGTATTAGAAGGGCCCGAAACCCCTTGAACTATACAGTCACCCCTCAAGTCGTGTCGAAAGACGCTAGATTGAACCAAAGTGGTTTAATAGGGGGTTTTCTAGAAATAAACGATGATTGGTGAAGCAGATTGTAGGGTAAAGTCCCAGAGTGTATAAATAGCTACTCGCCGTAAAATTCAGAGAGATTAAGCACTAAGCCCTTAAGGTTGCCTGGGATAAGGCATGAAAGCCGGATAACCGGCAATCGCTCGCGAACATAGAGAAGAACAAAAAAAAAATAGTCGGGTTAGCGATGAATTTAGGCCTTGGACGACGAGTCGACGTAGTTCAGGTACTTCTCGAGGTCAAATTGGGGGTTCTCAGGGTCGGAGATCACTAGTGAGACCAAATGGGATACAAACCCAACGGGTAAATGGAAGTAAGGATATAGATAGTGACTGGGTTAGACCGCGCATAGCAATATCAAATCAAAATAGAGAGCATCCGGGGCAAATGGCGACTAGTATCGTACACAGCGATGTAAATAGTCGTAGGATAGTAATAGATAGAGGGACTCGTAACCTACCTTCGGCGGTGGACTGGGCGGCCTTAAGCTGGGCGTACTCATTCTTAGCCTTGGCAATCAGGTTCTCGTAATGCCGGTATTCCTCGCGCTTAGCTTCCTCTCCCTTGTTTTGTAGTAGGGTGTTGTTGTGCACGTAACCGTAGACGAGGCCGGAGGCCAGGGCGCCATAACGAAGGTACTATAGTTTTTTTTTTAACAAAAAAAATAAACATGGTTCATAAGCAATTGGTGCAATATAAGTTAGTCGATTGAGAAAGGTGCTAGATTAACGGAATGGCTGGGGTAATCGTTTTCTAGTCAACCTGGTGGTGACTATACGGGAATATATATAGTCATAATTTGGCCTCTATATACCACCCTGCCCCAGAGTGGCGCATGCTAGGGTCCCATGAATGGATGGGGGGTGTATGTCTTGGCAGGCAATCCGTGGATCCAGGAGGGTTTTGAGCGGCGGGCTCCCTGAAATGGACCAAAGAGGCCTTCAAAAGGGCCGAGCAACCCAACAGTGCCGAAGTGAGATCCGCTGGTGACTTACTTTAACAAGAGGCGAGGTCATTTTTGATAGCGAGAGATTGGGGGATAGGTGAATCCAAGAGGTAACTTAGAAAGAAGCGTAGGGCACAAGATCACCGAGGAAAAGGGCGAAAAGCGAATGAATGCAAACCGAGGAATTGGAGACAAAGTATACACACACAAGTAAAGGAACAGCGGGACTTAACCTGACAGGATAACAGCAGTTGGTAGGGCTAGGCCTCCTCTCCCACTCTCTTCTCTCTCAAGGCTTTGGAGAATAGTAAATTTCGCACTTTGATGGGGGGGCTGGTGATTGGGGAAGGGAAGACAGAGACACCACACATACTTACCAAACGAAAGAGCCCCTATAATAGCAACTACGCACAAGCTATATAATTCATTAGTCCAGGAGTTCGCCAGTGGCATGGTCCCGGGTTTTCGATTGGTTCTCCATTTATTTCCCCGCTTTGGTTGGGGTTCGGCAAAATGGACACCACTACTACTCTACCCTAGCCAAACCGTTTGCTCTACATCTCAACAATAGGAAATAATAACACGGCTGACTTCAGGAAATTTATACATACTGCTTGCAACACAAAATTCCTTCGGAGATAATATGGGCTTGGTCCAGCCCAAGCAGACCCCCGTAAAAGTACTGTGAGCCAACCCTAGAAATTCAGAATAAAATTCTCCAAGAAGGTGTAAATGCCTACAAGGTAAATCACCATTTCTCGGTTCGCATGACATGAACCCCTTCACCTAACAACCAGCGACTGGCCCAACCTTTCCCCCTTCGAATTCCCTTATGGAATAGTTGGTTCTGTATTCTTTGTGATATATAGGCCAAATACATCCTTTGTGGGAGGTGGGTATTAAGAAAATGATCTATAAAGTTAATGAGAAATAGGTCCAGTTCCGCTGTTGAACGAAAACCCTGGTTGATAAGACAGGGTTTACTGATGAAATTAGATTTAGTGTCTATTATCACGCATCCACATTCCATTCAGAATCCCAAACAGCCGTACTACATTCTGGCCATATCTCTTTCATGTTGCTATAGCATCCTCACAGTAAATGGCCGGTGCATTACTTGCTTTATACAGGGAACAGTACAGCAGATAGTTACGGTTAGCGTCTCTTAATTTACCTACCTCGTAACCAGGCCACTCTCTCTCTAAGAGCATCGCATAATTATCCATACATATATTATTATTGGGCAGAGGTTAGACGGCTAATAAAGCAGTGCGGTACAGCAAGATGCAAGTGGTAAAGACGAGGATTGGAGTACTCCGGCCTCCTCTGTGGTTGCATCCACTGCATAATATCTTCACGTAAAACCACTCAAGGGGACTACTAGGCAGTAGCCATATATCTATTACATGATTTCGGTGATTATGTATAGCAGGGGTTGCACTACCCATTAAATATAAGGAAAACGTATATTTACCAAAACAATGGGCTAAGACTGGCCACTAATAATGTCCCCCAATATATATAATCGGCCCCTCGATATCGAATGCCTTCCACTCTCCCTTTCCCACCCCCGCCCTCGCTTCCATATTCAGCTTCCATACCATATACCTTGTATCACCCGCCAGCTTGGATTCACTTTTACGGGCAATGGCAATATTGCCCTGCCATCTTTTATTCCTCCATCTGCTTGTCTCACTTGTTTAGACACCAACTAACTTGCCTTTTACCATGACCTCTACCGATATTTATCAGTCCTGTCCACCCCACACCATGGGTCACCGTGCCTCCAGCTCCGCTTCCAAGGCATGCCCGGCCAGCTATCACTAATCAGTGACCATTTTCAGATAAATTATTTACTGGAAAGTCTTTGACAAGTTATTATGTAATAACCTTATGTCTAATGCCCACCGTACTATTTTATTGTGTATACATAATCATTTATCTTAAATCAGGACCTGTCCTTCGAGTTGATTTCTCGTGTGATCGCCTTTGGCCTTGTAGTCCAAGGCCAACTACCCGACTATTCACCCAACCCCAGCGACTCAAACAGAACGCCTATTCAAATCCCCCGAGCCACTCCACAGGTTAATTATGGCAAAGTCAACCACCCAACGCCCAAGGGAAACCATTCAAAATCGGCCTACCCCATCGCAATCCCAAGAAAATTAACTACTGTGACTGACATTCAAATGCGTGCGGTAAAGTCGACCCTATCCAACCAACGGAATCTTACTCAAGGTCCCCGAATCCCCAGCAGGTCCAAGACTGCATCCACTACCCCAATCCGTCTAAGCAGCCCGTATCACCCCATTCAGTTAGGTCGTTATCAACCCTCGCGTCTATCAATGCAATTTCCCCCATACACTCCCTACTGTTCGACCACGTCACCAAATGCCACTAGTGTCTTCCTGGGAAGTAACTAATCAACCACCCTCAAATTGGTCGACTCCATCTAACCATGCCCTTGGCTCCTCACAGGCCGCGGATTTGAACAACATCCCTTTAACTATGGGCGAAATTTGACATTGTAAATCCACTTGGGCTATCCCGTCGCAGTATTAAATGGCAGCTAGAACCCCACTACTGGCCGATTCCACTTGGGATCGGATTCTTCGACCTAGTATTAGTGCTTGATTATAATTACGCCAGCTGGTTTGACTGTATACGGGTCCATATGCCGATGAGCTGTTTACTAACTTAACCTATTTTCCCCATTATGTATACTTGTGCCCTATACCCATAGCTAAATTACATGATACCGCTGTATATTAACTGCACTATTAGTATTCCTTTAGATTCGTGTTTAATTAATTGATGACCGGTCTATCCCGACATATATTCAAATTAATTGTATACTAGTGGATTTATTTTTAGTAATCCTGAGAAGACCAGATACATTAAATTGCTGACATTCAGTATAGTGTAGAAATGGGTTAAATACAGTCTGCACATCTTACCATCGCGGGGAAAGATTGGAATTTAGCGAACAAAAGAGGGCATATCTATGCACGATTGGCTGTATGCAATACCGTGCTAAAGAGAGTGCCAGACTACTACTTTTAGTCATTTGAAATCCCACTTTTTTCTTCTATTTCGGCGATAACTTCGCATAAAAGATGGGCGACAAGGATGGTCCACAACAATTAAAGAAATTAGGGACGATTTACTCTCCCCCCCCCCCTCTAGCCCATCGCCTGTTAATCCGATGGAGAAGAGAGAGTTCCTAAAAATAGAGAACCCTGTGCAGCAATAGAGGGAAGTGAACATGTAGATGAAAAGTGAAGCTTGGGACGAGGGAAAGCGACCGACTATGAAAATCGAGAATCGGGAGATGGTCACCTCTAAGCACTAGAGTATAAAAATAGATACGAATTGGCTCTATGAGAGGGGCAACCAGCGTAAGGGTCACCGCTATTGAAACAGTGGCAATGGGGAAAGTTCGCTGCAATTTGGTTTAATAGCAACTGAATTAACTGGCTGGTCGGTTCCAAATATAAATGAACCAATTGGGCTCCAACGAGCCTTTGCCCGATTTGCTGTAATAGAGGCCCGATGGGTTTGGTCGAGTGTGGTGCGATAACACATGTGTGATACCAAAGGCCTCTACTATAACCACTCGCATTGTAATGCGGTACTCCAATATTGCATTACTGACACCCGAAATGTGGCCCCGGGTTGTAAAAGTGAGCGGCATGATTTCAAAGTACTTCTGTGGTTGAACATTGACGTATAAAGCCCTCTGTCAGACAAAAGCCATCTATAGCCCAACTTAGGCAGCCCTAGACGTGACACACCCCTGGTATCGGTATTGGCTTACTTTCCATTTAATGGCCAATATATGATTTGGTTGAAAGTTGTTGGGGATCGTAATCCCGCATTTCTCCGATTCTAGATGCTTGAAAATGGGCAGCTTAAATTAATGCCCGGCCAACATTGGCAAACTAGTGCCCCTGGTATTCCCACACCAGCGCGATAGCGGTCACCCGGGCGAACTAACGGAGGGGCGCCCCCTAGAACAATACGCAGACCTAGGACACATTACTACAAACTTTATTTGCAGTTGGATGGACCTTGACTGGGCTGTCCGATAATGCCTTTATTGGGGCAGTTACGTAGTGATGGTGATAGGCCCCTCGATTCGACTCAATCCGGTTAAGGAAATTCCGAAAGGGAATCTAGCCAAGGGTCGTGTATCATGCGGATTCGGTAGGAAATAGGGAAGGAGCCGATAGAGGGGGTTACAACCGCAGTAACACCCCCAGGCGCTTGCTTCCCAGGGGGTTGATAAAGATTCCAAGCACCATTGTATAGTCACTTTCCGTGCTGGGGTGCTGCCCACAGGTGTGCGAAAAACCGCGAAATGCGAATACTTGGCCAGTGGGAAAGTGAAGGCCGGGGTGATAAGACCCACAGGAATTGCAGGGCGAGATATACCAGCGGGGTTGCGGCCAATGCCGGAACTTGCCGAGCCATTTACTATATTATTAATCACAGTCCAGCCTGATTGACCATAGTATTCTCCATTTGACCTGGGGATTTTGGATGGTTGGAAATAGGCATGTCCTGGGAAGCAGTATTACTTACATAAAAACCATAGGTCTCTGTCTATATGTAAGTGTACAGTCACCGTGAAAATAGTGACACTATAGTGTCCGAGGTCATCTCTAGACCCAAAGAGATGGAAGCGTTAGGGTTAGATCCAAGGAAGTTTGGCGTGGGGAGCCGATTCAGATGGTGGGCATTGTGAATTATTGGACGAGAAGAGAATCTGGAATCCCGGGGGGTGTGGGCCGTGGGAGCAAACTGAAACGCCCTAGTGTTCATACATCATTGAGCCAACCCCCCTGTATTCTATAGATACATGGGGCAAGCGGAAATATGTAAGTGTATAGTAAATACGGATACTTGGGCCCGGCTAATGGAAGGTCTATCTAATCCCTGGAGTATGCCCTACTTCCCCTATAGAATAGTTTCGTAGACGCGCAATAGTCAACAATTTAGGCGGAGCTAACCTAATGCGTAGGTAGGAAGTGGATTGGATTGGATGTCCCAACCAGTGTCCTATGACGGGGATTGGCATGGAGGATAGGACAGCTGGTTGGGCTAGCCAGGGCACACAGCTCTATTAAACTATATACTACACTAAAGTAGAGTAGAGTAGAGTAAACTTAAGTAAAGTAGAATAGAGTAGTGTGGTTTGGGGAGGCCGCCATGGTGAGCCAAATAGCGGAATTGAGTGACGGCCGGATGAGCCAAGAAAGAATCCGAGGATGTGCCTGTTCGACAGAGGCGATCCCTCCGCTCTTTTTCTTTCTTCGTCTTTCACTCTCACCCTCACTCAGCTCCCATACCTACATACAAATACAGCCTATAACTCTTTCCAATACCCCCTCACCAGCCTACACCAGCGATTTTCATTAAAAGCAGTACCATACATGGCCATATACAGCACTGGCTGTTGCGTCTCTTCAGCCAGACAGGCAACACTCCTTTCTCAAGAAAAAACACGGCAGCATGATGAAGGGTTGTTTCTAAAGCAGCCTTTTTCTACAGTACGAATATGGGCCGGATAAGGGACTTGGTGCATCTCCTAGTGTGTATGAGCATCCATATGGGTGAAATTCGGCCCAGCTGTATAAGGTTTTAAATGATAATGTATGGGATATTTATTTTTAACCAGTCATATTTGCTTCATCCAACGGATTTTTCGTTATACAGCTCGGTTGAACCTCTTCCATATGTAGGCCCAACGAATCCCCCGGGCAAGGCAAGCCAAGACTTACTAAGCCGAGGATCGAGCGGAATCGGCTGATGGATAAGGTGCGGCCGGGTTATAAAGTCGATACTATGCCGGATGATCGGTAATATGAAGACGGCCATGAATGGCGAGCCGAGACTGGATGGATAGCCGCGCCCCCTTATCGTTGACCTGAAGCTGGACGCCGATTAAGCTAATGGAGGTAACATTAGGGGAGAAAGGGCGCCACTATCGGCGGCCATGTCTTTGTGGAAAATAGCATATCAGTAAACACCAGATCCAGTGGCACGGAAGACCGTTTTGGCTGGGGAAAACTAGCCAACCGCAACTGAAGATTTAATCAGACGCGACCAGTGTGGTAACGGATGGTTGGCCCTCCATAGGCGAACGACGAGTATAGCTGCTATCGCCGTAATGGCTCAAATAAGAGGGAGGAGAAGATAGGAGGACGGGTGTGGATCGCCCGCCCGTGGGGCTGTCGGATTGGTGCTCGTGGTATCAATTGAAAGTGAAAGTGAAAGTGAAAATGGAACGGCATATACAGAGGGAGGAAGAGGAGGAGGAGTTCCCCATTGTTGGGTTGGGAAGGCGAGAGGCTATACGCGCAACCCGGATAATCCACCCAGGCGTGCATATATGCTATGCGAATGAGACTATAAAAGCCCCACTCCGCCCTTCCCGTCCTGTTGCTGCTTTTTTAACCGTCCCTCTTTTAACCGTCTGTCTTTCGTTTCCTAATTACTAAATACTATTATTATCCTTCTCATCATTATTATTATTAGTATAAGTGTATATTCTCTGGAATAGGCCCATTGGTTCCCTCCGGCTCTTAGTATATCTCTGGAATAACACCACCGCCCACCTTGACTTGCCCATTCACCCCCCGAGGCCACACTGTGTACTCCCCACCTTTCGCCCACTCGCTCGATGTTTGGGAGCCCACACTGCTGTACCCATCGTCACTATTGTATCAGATTGCCATTAGTCTTCCCAAATACTCGACGCATACATATATATATATATCTCCCGGCTGCACTGCATTTATCAGCTGGTGTGCCGTGAACCCTCTCACTTGACTGTCATCGAAGCATCCAGCGCTGTATGCACCCATCCTCCTATTTCTTCTCTCACTCTAACCTTCTACTATATCCCCCCCTCCTTGTCGGCCGTCTCCTTTTTTGGCCTACTGTCACTGCATTAATGCGACCAGTAACGCCCGTACTTTTTTACAACTCCGCTGCCTCAGCCTAAGCTGCATATATCATTGTCTATTTCCCCCGCCTCCCTCTTTTCTCCCTTCTACTCCTTAATTCCAGACCATCCGTGTCCTTCTCTATTTTATACATACCTACCAATACCACCCTTCCATTCCACTCCTTGTTTTTATTTACGCTGCTCCTATTTCCCTTCTTTATACATACATATATATCTATCTATCTATCCAAAAACGCACATACACCCAATAATACACCCAGAGAAATACTAATTATAATCCCGTACCACGTCCCTGTACTGCCGGGTCCCGTTTACCCCCACTCGACCCTAGTTACACACCACATGCCTCTACTTGCTAAGCCATTGGGGGAGTCCGACTCATTCCCCCTGGGCCTAGGTCGCACCGTTTCCGAGTTCCCCTCTAATATGCGCTCCTCCACCCCCACGACTCCGATTCCCCAGGTTAAACCCGAACTCACCCGAAGCCAGTCTGACCTCCCGGCAGCCAACGGTAAGCCTACCCCTCCCCACAGTTGGATGTACAGGCGTCCTCTTAAATATATCCATCAAAGCCCTCCCTCGGTATAATCGATCCCAAACCATTCTTTCTATTTCAACCCAAACGTGGACTCCTTGGTGGCCACATTCATTCTATCGCCACCTCTTCACCTACACCTTCTTATACAATATTATATATATAGATAGTTATTATAGAATACCCTATTATTTCACCTTCCCCTCCCGCCTCCTTATTTACCCTAATAGTTTATGCATAATCTACCCCTTATCCCTCTCTGGAATCTCGCATCTCATTAACCAGCTGCTGACCGCCTCCGTCGGGCTCGCAAAACCGCTTCCATGCTCTGGCCCTCGACCAGCCAAACTTCCGAATACGTCATTGGCATCATGGGTCTAGATGATGCTGATAGCTGTCCATTGCGCCTCAGTCACTTACTCGTAGACACTATTGTCCGTCAGTTTACACTGTGTCAGCGGCCGCGCAAACACATTACTCCTACATGTACAATTGGTAAGTAGTAGATTGACTGGTTCACTCACTCATATTTTCCTCTTTTTAGATTTATTTTTTTGACCTGATACATTAGTTCAGGTGGACTATATATATGTATAATTAGGCCATTATTACTCTTCCTCACCCACTGTGGGCTCTCTCGAATTACAATCCTCTGTCAGTGTGCTTCCGCTGGGCTTTTCAATGCTTCAATGTTTCAATTTTTTATTGTTATTTTTTGCAACCTTTCTGGGGTGCGGATACCTTTCCTAATGGTGTGTGTGTGTGTGTGTGTAGAGGGAACAGGGATGATCATTCTCATAAGCAGAGTCGTTCCCCGCTTTTTCGTTACTTTTTGTGCCGGTGTTTTG
>JANBQC010000309.1:0-32763 GCA_027576995.1 Dimargaris cristalligena
CAATAAACTCTATATACGCTCACCCCCTAGTACTGACCAGTAAGTGTGCATCTAGTGCACGGGCCTCGCCTACGTCCTATGCTTACTTTATTCGGTTAGTCTTGTCATCCCCCCCCTAACACTAGTAGCCTGCTTGGCCGTGTCCAACGCCCCGCCTACTGTTGGAAGCCTATCCCCGAGACTCTTGACGGACTAAGAGTGGTTAACTCGGGCGACATATTCAAAGGAAACCATATTCTGGGAGCTTTAATCAATGATTATGACCAGTCCAATATTTGACATTTCTGCCTTTGGTGTGATTCGGAAAGGCACAGTATCGATAAAGTAGCTGAAAAGGAACTCTATTGCCAGGGTGTGGCAAGGTCCGCCTAGAAACTGCGTTATCAAACACCACATTGGTCTGGTCGGTGTATTGTCCTATTAAGAGAGGCCAGGGGGGCCTGGTTAGAGTGTATAGGCCAATGCTAGCTCGATGGGTCACGTGGTACAGTTGACTGGCGTCGGGGAATAAAATAAGCCAAAATCGGCCCTGCAAGAATCAGTAGTGCCAGGAGGTTTTGGTAAGAACAGCTCGGCGAGTTGTTCCCGGTCCTGCGTATATTCTCGCCGTAACGAATCGGACCCTGCATTGTCTGGGTTCTGGATATATAATACATAGTCCTAAAATGAGGTCGTCGAACTGGAGTTAAAGATGATATTTCTTTAAAAGCCGACGTGGGGATTGATTTGACACACTGCTGATAAATTATCCGGCAGTAAGCGTATGGTGGGTGGCTGGCACATAACGGAACGAGTCAGCTGCGGTCAGTCACTTGATATATATGAATAGGAGCGGTGCATGCGGTCTGAACCTGTTATCTAAATTCATAAGTAGGAGGTCCTCCTCGTTATAAGCACCAATATTTATCCACTCACTAACCACATGTCAGCCGAACCAGGGTTTTCGAGCGACACCCTGGTTGTAGGGATTCCTCTGTGATATTACAAACACGGGGCACAGAGTAGCACATTGACTAACTATAGTCTGAATGGGAGCTGGTCGGAATTCTATACACTGGCTACAGTGAAAGCCATTCAAACAAGGTGTTTGGGGATTCTTGGCCGTGGCTATCCACATGTTCTGCTGCATGGGCAGCATGGGGCTATGATCCTCTACATGACTGGCAGCCAAGCTAGTCATTAATTCCGGACACAGTATCTAGAGGGCTCAGTTGTGCATGGACAAGGCTCCCCTATTTATTTTATGGTCCAGATAGTTGAAGTAATTGTCCATCGGAGAGTAGGGCTGTTTAATTAAATCCGTGGTTTGCGGACGGTGTAATGGCTGCTGAAGGCCAGGCTGAGGAATATTACAGTCTCTAATTCAGCATTCACCGGAGCCCAACAGTGAACCAATAAAGTAAACCAACTGACGGTATGGTAAGAATCGAGATTGAATTGTCACGAACAACAACTATGAGATTTATTGAAACCAACCATTACTGGGGTCCTTATAATAGAATACAGGGCCTGGAATAGCCTAGCGAACATAAGCTACAGAGGATAGATGATATTTGCCGTATCAGGATTAGGAAGGGCATCAAACATATCAGAACCATATGTGACCAGTCGATACTGGGTATTCAAAGCCAGGCAGTATAATCCAGCGCGGGGCCAAAATGATGATTATGAAGATATTTGCGGGTAATTCGAATTGACATCGGAAATAGCAAGTTGGGCGTTTTCACCCTTCAATACCCTTCTCCTCTCTTATGTTATTCACCCAATTCACTGTCTCGCCCACCAATCTCGAATAGCATGATATTAATTAACACACTCATGCTGGCATATCTATATACCCATACCAACATTGTCGGTTATTGATTCCCTTGCTAACAACCCATCAGTCTACGGACCTCTTACCTACGTTATATTCATACCGGTTCAGTTTGCTTCTGGCATTCTTTGTATATATTTCCTGTTTTAAACTTCAACTCTTCCCTCCCGGCCTTCTGTTTCCTACTCATGGTCCCACGGCCCTCCTCCTCCTCCTTCTACCCTGCCGCATCCCAATAATGCCCCGAAATCCTGCCCTTTAGTGTCCTTTGGCATGATTACCGCACTCCTCCAACACAACTTAAGCATGGTCTAAACCACCAGGTGTGACGCTATTTACTGTGGGTGGATTTCCGTAATCAGCCGATTTCAATTGGTGTGACTGCAAATGACCGTGGTTCCCATTTGATAAATAACTACCAGGCAGTTCCCGAATACATATACATGCATTACTATTTACTATCTTGCGGTTAAACTTATTTAGACGGCCTTCAATACACTGATGACCACCATCCAATAAAAAGTAGAACAAGGCCCTTAAACCCAGTTCCGCGGATTCTGCCTACCAGACTCCGTTAGTCGTTCGTACCAACCCCTGACCAACCCACTGCTGTCCAGATTCATATCTAGAAGAATTTTATGCGTGCCACCAATGTGCCCCCGAATATCACGGCTGTTAAGACTACACCCCAAACCCGGCGACACCATGGCTTTTATTAGACTAAGCTCCATGAAATCTACCACCCAATCTCATCCCACTGCCCAGCCTCAGGTGGCTAACCCAGGTTTCCCCAGCCATCCCATGGCCATACAACTCCGCATTTTGAAACATCCCCTTTGCATTACCAAGATAGCCCAGACCACGCCAGCATCCGTAGTCGAATTCAAGCCCACCCACGCGGCTCTTATTAAGCCTAGTCCGGTGTACTCTGCCGTCGGGCCTTACCCTTTCACATTAGCCCCGAGACCATTTAATATTGGACTATAATGACTCGATATGGCGAGGCTAAGGCGGAAACGGAAGAATATGCAGTGCCGTGAGAACGTCGGCCATCGGCCTTCAGTATCCGGCTTCCAATTCATCCACCGATTCTGATGACAACTTAAGGATGATCAATTATTTCAACGTTTACGATTGATTTCATCTGATATGACGAATTCTATGTGAATATTTTCCACGCCTTTCGGGAAGTCAACACCCGATTTGTGCTATTTATTTTCAGAACATGACCATACGCTATAACGAGTTTTATGAGAATGTTTTCATGCCTTTCGGGAAGTTAACAGCCGATTAATGATTTGATATTCATGACAATGGCCATGTGCTATGGCGACTTGATAATGTTATTATGAGTTACGTATAATGGTATTTGGGATACTTAAAAACGATTGCTTCACGTCCTTGATTTGGAGAGCCCTCTTCCTCTCAGGAAAGTAATACGTTTACGCATACCTTTCCATTTCTTTCACAATTTTAGGATTCCATTGCAATAATTATCTATAAGTAAATCTTGTAATGATTGAAACGGTTATTTTCTACCAGTATATTGACTATTTCTATGGCCCGATTGATATTATGCCACCCCTCTATTTTGTTCCTTCTGGGGTTAACGTTCCTTTCTTGGTCGGCCAGGAGACACCCCCATCGACGCCAGCACGCCCTACGCCCGTGGCCGCAATGCCCATGCGCATCTCCAAGCCTGGCAACCGATGGCCGGATCCTGACGGCAATACATATACAGCCGAGCTGAGCTTCACCCATATTCACTGTTGGTTTGAAGGCTCTTCCAATCCCCCCTCTCCCGAGTCTTCTTGATTCCAGCGGGGATACCGTACGATGCCCCTATTACTACTGGCGTATGGCCCTCTGGCCACCTCCTCACATGGGAATATTTACCGTGTTGCAACCTATTTATTCCTTAGCCCACATCTACTTTGTCTACCCCTAAAATTCCTTATATGTATACTCCCGGCCAGTGTACTTGGGTCCCAGTGGTAATGCCGTACCGACTGCGGCACTGGGCATCGGCCAAGCAGTTCATGGCAACGGGCTTACAGCCAGGGTGGAGCCACCTCCAACCGGACAGGACTCTTGTGAAGGAGAACCTGACGCCGTTGCCGGGGCCAACTTTGGAATAGCTGCGGTAAACCCGCCATCGGCCTCTAACATCCATGTCCCTAACCATAAGGTGCCTAACACCATTGTTAGACTAGACCAGGACGAAGACTCCGACTGAGACAACAGGCGCACCTGCGACCGCACCATTCCGACTTAACCCTCTAATTCTCCAATATAAAATGAAGGATGTACTAGGCGATGTAATGTCCCCCACCAGATGATTATTACTCCCATTTGCTCATTAAATATTCATTCGCGATTATACTCGTTTACCATTTCCTGTCTCGAACCGATAATAAATCCACTCATCGGTTATTATATCTACATACGCTCACCAATTCGCTAAGTATCACTAACACCGTATATCGATATCCTCCCCCTTGGTTCCCCAACTCGAGGTACCAATCAAACTAACTCTTGGTGCTGTACACTTGGTAAGCATATGGGAGTAGTTCAACCAGGCTGTATAACAAAAAATCCATTTGATGAGGCAAATACTACTGGTTGAAAATAAACATCCCAGCGATTTTCCCATACACATATCAGTTAAACCCTTATACAGCCAAGCTGAACTTCACCCATATACTGGTTCGGACTCTGATTCGGTAATAGAGTGGTTAGCCACTACAGCGGTACTTCTTGATCCATACTCTCGCATTTGTATTGATATCCTCTGCCCCGCCTGCCAGAATGGTTGCCTGCCCTTGAAATCGCTATGAGCGGGTGATAGAGCCCAGTCTTATGTCAATATTACCGGTTTCACTACGAGAATATGAAATCCACAATCCTACTGGTCCATCAGGTCTTGATGCAACGACTTTGCTGTGGACCTGGGCGTCCGGCTGAGCCCCATAATCTCAGAAAGTTGTATCGGATTCATTCCAGTTACAATATCAATCGGCCCCAACTATTCTTAAGGTATTAATAAAGTAAGTGCGGGCCTGATGTATTTATTAATTTTGGAAAGGTTTAGTCTAGCTTTATAAAGTAGCGATCATTGATTGAGCCAGGCTTTACTAATGAATACCCCCACTTCTCCGCCGATGTTCACCTTTAAACTATATGTAAAATCCTAAATGGTTGAAATGGACACCTCCCATATTGAGAATTTAACATAAATCAAACTAGGTATATTATATAAAAGTGCAAGACGGGCTACAGTGCAGAGTGTCGTCCTCAATATATTCGTAGTGGTATAAGTGCTATATCAATCGACCTTCCATCAAAGTACAGTATAGCGCCCAGTAGCCTCGCCTGATGTGCCGTGTCCACTACCCCCCATACCGCCACCACCTCCACCTCCACCACCACCCCCTCGAGCCTCCGACTCCATGACTTGGACCGTGGTATCGGCTAATATACGGCGAATTTCGGTCCGGGCTTTTTCGACCGCTTGTTGTTGATGACTCTCGATGTATAGGTACAGTTTCCGCTCATCGCTACCGTTGGGGGGCTGCTTACCCGGCGGGAAAAAGGTACCTCGGGTAGTAATTGCTGCTCCGGTCAACTCCGTAATTTGGTCGATTTGGTCTTTGTTGGTGACCCGCCAGCGGGCCTTTTGCGGGAAGTCATTGATTTCGATTTCAAAGGAGAATAGTGGGTGTGCGGTTTCCTCGGTGTTGGTAGCAGGGTCGGCAGTGGCCGCATGATCGGATGGCATACTTTGAGTGCCCCCGTGAGCGGTTCCGGCTCCAGGGCGTTGGGCCGCTACCTCCAACTGTGCGTTAATCTCTGCCAGAATGTCGCGTGATTTAGATGGTCCATCGACACCCGGGCCAGCGCTGGTAACCGCCTGGGCTGCCACAAGGGCGGCTGCCTTGCGAGCGGCTTCTAGGGCCGCATTCACAGGCGGGGTAGCCGTGGCTCCTGCTGGGCCATTGGCCGATTTGGCGGATATTGTGCGGCTCGTCTGTCGGATCGCAGTTTCGCCAGAGGTAAAGGCACCGCCAGAACCTTGCTCACCGTCGGACCGATCACCCGAGTTGGCATCCGCAGCCGCCACGTCGTCGTCGTCGTCATCATCATCATCATTTGCCCCATAGGCCTTCTTCTGCAGTTGTTTAATCTTGTCCCGGTCCTTGTCCAATTTCTCGAGGCCCTTACCGCCGAAGCCGGAACCGGAAAAGTGGGCTTCACCGGTTTCGACTTTCTGCCTAAACCGGTCGGCCAGCGCCTGTACCGGTACCGGTATGGGCGCGTTACTTTGCTTGAGGGCCTTCACGATGTCCACGGCGTACCGCTCTTGGTTAGGCGTCAGGAATGTGTAGGCGTCGCCTTGGTGGCCAGCTCGGCCCGTCCGTCCGACCCGATGGACGTAGTCCTCTAAGTGGTTAGGGCAATCGTAGTTGATGACATAGTTGAGGTTTTTGACGTCCAATCCGCGGGCCGCCACCGACGTGGCGATTAGAATCCGGGTTACGCCCTGTTTGAAATCGGTGATGGCACTGTCCCGATCCACCTGATCCTTGCCACCGTGGAGAGACATGCACGGGTAACCACGTCGCATCAGTTCCCGCAGCAGTTGATCCGCGGCATCCTGCCGGTCGACGAAGATCAGGCAGCGTGTCTGGAGCGAGTCGTCGGCGAAAGCGCGGCCGAGGATTTCGAGCAGACGGAAACTCTTAGCCCGCTCGTCGTCTAGTACTTCGACATGCTGAGTGACATCGGAGCACACCACACTCCGACCCCCTACGGTGATTTCTAAAGGGCGTCGCAGAATTTTGCGGGCTAGTGCCTCCATCTGACGCGGGAAGGTAGCCGAGAAGAGGACGGTTTGCCGATCGGGGCGAACATTGTTGACGATTCGCATAACCTGAGGCTCGAAGCCCATATCGAACATGCGGTCAGCCTCATCCAGAACCAGGTAGGTGACCCGGGCGAGACTCGTGAGTCGCCCGGCATTGGCGCATAGTAGATCGATTAAACGCCCGGGAGTGCACACAACTACCTCAGCTCCACGTTTGAGTTCGGCGATATTTTCTTTAATAGGGGACCCGCCGTACGCACACAGGGCTCGCAGACCCAGGGCCTTGGCAAACCACTTGCACTCCCTGTGGATTTGTACGGCCAGTTCTCGAGTGGGGGTCATAATAAGTGCAATCGGACCCTCTCCGGATTCGAGTGGCCGCTGGGACTTGATGTGCCGGAACATAGGCAGGAGAAAGGCCAGTGTTTTGCCACTGCCCGTTTTAGCCACGCCAATAATGTCCCGACCGGACAAAATGGCGGGGACCGCTTGGGCCTGAATTGGTGTTGGGGCAGCGAAATTCAATTTTTTGATGATCTCGGTACTAGTTAGAGGTAAAAAAAGGAATAGGTGTTGGAGGGAGGGGGTGTTGGGAAATGGTACCAAAATCGGAAAGTACAAAGCAAAACGGGTCAGAAGGAGTATATAGTTGGTCAATGGAGCACACCTGGTCGAATGGGAGGATGGTGTGCGGTCGGCCACTAGCTTGGCAAATTTAGGAAAGGGATACACGCCAGTGCGGAACTAATGAATAGGTTATAGGAACAAAAAAGAGCACTCACCACCGTGCCGGAAGGCCGAATTGAGTCCACTTGCGAACCGGCTTGGGACACTGCACACCCCGAATTTTAATGTCATCCAGCTCACTTCGGATGGCATCTACGGCCTCGGGTGTCAAGTCACGGAGTTCGGCAGGTTCGATAAAGAAATCCTTTTGAAAGGCCTCGTAGTGCACCGCATTGTGGTCCACGATGGCCAGGTCTTTCTTTTTAATCCGTTTTGCCGCCATGCTAATTTGGGGGAAATGGTTTCGGATAATGAGTATATAAATGGAGTGGGTCATAAAGTGAGTAAGTGAGAATAACCCGGACCCAGTAGCTTGCCCATGCCATGCAGTATAGCCAGCCTATAGAAATGAAACAAGGTGCCGGGGATTGAGCCCGGGAGTGCAATGGCGCATCCAGGAGTGAAAAGCAGCTAAACATCAATTCCCATCAGGACACAATTAAGAAATAATACTTACGCCAAAATGTCTTCGGCTGATTGTGCGCCGGATTCTTCAGGCTCTTCTAAGTCCGAGTCAAGCGCCGCAGCTTCAGCGAGGCTGGATACTGGGGCGGAGGAATCCGCAATAGAAACAGGGGTATTGTCGCGAGCAGAGCCTAGGTCTTGGCGTACCTGGTCCTCTGCCTGGATCTTTTTAACCTCGTCATTAACATCAACCATGAACATATCTAGGCTATCCTCGCCAGGTCCATCGATCGCCGGTGTCTCAATATTTGCCGAAGTCGCCCCAGACTCCCCGCTCATATCCGGAGACAGGTTGGTTTCCCCTTGATCTGTATCTGGTTCGACGGGGGGCAACTCCACCAGGCGGATTTTCTTACGTTTCCCCTGATGGCTGTCGTTATTGTCGTCACTGTCGCTGGCTTTAAACGCGGCCAAAGGTCGGACTGCTTTGGACCGCGCTTTAAATCCCAGCCGAAGGCTAGTGGATGGACCAGCAGCGAGACCAGGTTTACCTAGAGTGGCCGGAGACGAGGCCGGGGCGCCTGTGGGTTTGAAATTAAATAGGGTAGTTTTACGGGAATTGGTCAGAGTAGAGAACCCGGTCGAAGCTAATGGGGATTGGACTGGTTTAGTAGTGCTTGTGGACACGTCTACAGAACTAGGTTGGTCCAATGAGGTTACCTTAGACATATCTGCCGCAGGTAAAGCCCCGGGAAGTGGCTCGGCAGTGGCGGTTGTAGCTGCTTAGATGGATTAGTAAACGGCAGGTTCAGGTCGGGTTCATAGGGTCGACGGAATACAGTGTGTAAAATAATAAGAGATATGTAAGTTTAGGGATAGGGGTGGCTATGCGTTTCACTAGCATACGCTTATTGTGCGTTTCTATTGCAGGGTCAGCTTATATGCAGCTAAAGCCATGCTATGCCAATGGACTACCAGTGTTCGGAAGAGGTGACAGGAACTTACCTATCGGACTGGGCTCGGCCACGGTCGTTGGAGGTGGGGTGGCCGTTCCTTCCTTAGCCTGGTTTTTGGATTCCCGTTCTTTGCGCCATTTCTCTAGCCGCTCACGCCGGAGCCGGATTTTCTCAGCCGCGTCAGATGTGGTGGAAGTCATGGAGTCAATGGGAAATGAATTCGACGGAATGGGAGCGAATCAGCAGTCCTTGGGGTGAAATGCGAAGTAAGAGGTTCTTGGAAGGTTGGATGTAGTTTAGAGCAAAGTCAAGAGAGGAATGGTGACCCAGAAGATACGTGGGGGCAGCTCAACTACTACAGCTACTGAGGAAGTGAATTCCGCGGCAAATAGGAAGAATGGTGGGGATATTAGGACTTGGTGGGCTAGCTACAAAAAAGTAGCCAGATTATCCACAATGTGTGTGGTGGCCCTTGCCGGTATGGGGGACCCTCTCCCAAAATCAGTGGCTGGCTAAATAGAGAAGGACCTCTATATCTCCTACCCATTTAGAAGAGCTTTGGCAATTTGCTTCCGCACCTCTCGATGCTTCCGGCGAACGTGCTATCATCTCCTGTCCAACCTCCCCTATTTCTTGACCTTGCCTATCCCCCTTGAGGCAGTTTTCCCTTATACCTTACTTACTCTAAACTTCCATTTGATTTACATTGGGCCCTACTACTCGGACACACTTCCACATTTTCCCGATTATTCACATTACCTTTTCATCCATTTTTCATATAAAACACAACCATGTCGGATCCGTACGACTCTGCCGATCTGTCCGGCGACGACACCTACTTCCCCGCACAGCGATCGTCGCTTGGCAAAGCTAGTCGGTATGACGTGGACGAGGAGCAGATCGACTACGATGACGACTACGACGAAGAGCCTCAAACCAAGGTAAGGGTTTCGTAGTTTCCGGACGCGTCTAATGTATAGTATGGTCCATCTGGGCCGCCCTTCAAGCACACTCACACACATGCCTCTCCCCCGTCTATAACCACTGTCCCCTAACCACCGCCACTTGCCTTTGCTATAACTGTACTCGCTATCCACCACACCAGAGGGGACGGAAGAAGAACCGGAGCAACATGTTCTTAGACGTGGAGGCCGAAGTCGATGAAGAGGAGGAGGAGGATGAAGAAGAAGAGGAGGATTTCTCAGGGTTCATTCAGGAGGAGCCCGAGGCCCATGGCGAAGCTACCCGTGGAACCCAGCACCGGGCGTTCGACCGGCGACGGGACCACGACTTCGACGCCGAAGCCGAGGCGGCCCGTCTGTCCGCCAAATATGGCAAACGCGATACTTACCGACAGGGCGAAGCCTATGCGGACGAAGGGGGGTATATTCCCCAGCGATTCCTTATGCCCGGCGTCAACGACCCCTCCCTATGGGTACTCCGGTGCATCCCCGGTAAAGAAAAGGAAATCGTGATGAAGCTGATGCGGAAGTACTTTGATCGGGAATACACCGACAGCCCGCTGGAAATTATTTCGGTCTTCTGCCGCGACAGCCTTAAAGGCTATATCTATATCGAGGCAACCAAGCAGTCCCACGTGCAGTTCGCCGTGGATGGAGTCCAGGGCGTTTTCAAATCCAAGTATACCATCGTACCGATTGACCAAATGGTCGATGTGGTCAAGATCCGGCAGCGGGAAGGCCAGCTCCAGCCCGAAGCGTGGGTGAGGGTCAAGCGTGGTAAATACGCCAACGATCTGGCCCGCGTCATATCCATCGAGGACTCCCAGGACACCGCCGAAATTCGCCTCATCCCCCGCCTCGACTTTGGCACCCATCGGGAGGCCATGGACGACGACAGCGCCAAAAAACGCAAGAAAGCCCCCTTCTACAACAACCCCAATGAGCCGCGACCGCCCCAGCGTCTCTTCAACCCGCAAGAGGCCAGTCGGCTCGATCGCAACAAACCCTTGGTGCCGCGTGGCCGAGGTATTTTCATGTACGGCAGTGACCTCTACCGGGACGGTTTCTTGGAGAAAATGGTCAAAATCAGCAGTCTTATCACCGAAAATGTCAACCCAACTCTAGACGAAATCGCCAGGTTCTCCAACGTCGATGGCACGGACGAAGAAAACGCTCTATCCATCTCAGCCCTGGCCGGTTCGGCCGCCACCGAGTCCCTCTCGGCCGCTAACATCCGGCCCGGCGACCAGGTCGAGGTAACGGAGGGGGATATGGTCCACGTATATGGTGTGGTCGTGAGCGTCGACGGAACCGAAGTGCTCGTACACCCCCAAGTAGCAGGCTTGACCGAAACCTTGCGCTTCTCGGCCAAACAACTTCGCAAACGCTTTCAGCCGGGTAACCATGTGAAAGTGGTCAGCGGCCGCAATGCTGGTGAAGCCGGTATGATCGTTGCCGTGTCCGAAAATGTGGTCACCCTACTGTCCGAGATTTCGTCCAAGGAGATCACCGTTTTTTCCAAGGACCTGCGGGACTCCGGCGATTCCAGCGTGCTTCTGAACCCCAACACGGCGGCCAGCCAATTCGAACTGTACGAACTTGTCACCGTCGACGAGAACGTTTCGGCCGTGGTGATCAAAATCGAGGGGGATAACCTGCAGATCATTGACCAAAATGGCACCGTGCGCATGGCCCGGGCCAGCCAAATCAGCCGTCGCAAGACGAACCAGAACGCGGCTGCGACTGACTCGCGCGACTCTATTTTCCGAGTCGGCGATCAGGTCCGCGAGGTCCGGGGCGAAAACCGGGACGGTACCGTGCTTCACATCAACCGCGCCTTCTCGTTTGTGCGGTCCAAAGAGCAATTCGAGAATGCCGGTGTGTTCGTGGCGCCCAACCGCAACCTACTCAATGTGGGGGTTAAAGCGGGGTCGGACTCCATGACTGGGGAT
This sequence comes from Dimargaris cristalligena, assembly GCA_027576995.1. NCBI lineage: Eukaryota > Fungi > Kickxellomycota > Dimargaritomycetes > Dimargaritales > Dimargaritaceae > Dimargaris > Dimargaris cristalligena. The sequence goes on from JANBQC010000309.1 coordinate 11,742, forward strand.
ATTAACTCATATATGCGGGCCAATCAAATGCCTATGCGAGGCCGCGGGCGGGGCCGGGGCCGGGGTGGAACCGGATTCACGGCTATGAATCGCCGGGGACCCCGGGACAAGCTGGTATCCGCCACGGTGATGATCACGAGTGGGCCGTACAAGACATACATTGGGATCGTTAAGGAGGTGACTGACGGCAAAGCTCGCGTTGAACTGCACACTAACAGTCGTTTGATTTCCATCGAGAAGCGCCAATTAGCGGTGCAGAATAGCTCAGGGAATTTCCTCCCCTACGAGGAAGACCAGTCCATGGGTCCTCCAGGCAGCCAACGCTACAGCGGCGGAGGTGGTGGTGGCATAGGGGGTGGTCGGGTGGAGTACTCGTCCAGTCCAAGAGGTGGATTCGGCCGCAACCGTTTCGGCGGCGACGACAACGGCTCGCGAACTCCGGCCCATAACTACAGTGGGTCCCGGACCCCTATGCATCGTAACGACGGATCGCAGACTCCTTTCCACATGGGTGCGGACGGCTCCCGTACTCCTGCCTGGGATTCGGGCAGTCGTACCCCCAACCCGCGCGGGACCGGCCGGTCCAGCACCTGGGATAGCTACGATAATGGATCATCGACTTCGGCCTGGGACGCCGGAAGCAGGACACCCCACTGGGGCGGTGGCGGCTCCCGACAACCGTCTGATTACGATTCACACAGCGGAGGAGGAGGCGGTGGCTGGGGGGACGAAACGCCCAATTCTAGGGCCACTCCAGCGTACGAGCCGTCAGTTAATAGCTGGGGAAGTGGAGCCACGCCTCAATCGACGGTGGCTACCCCAGCCCCGGCTGATGGCTGGGCGGTACCGGCTGCTACTCCCGCCGGTGGCGACTTCCCGGCGACCCCGGCAGGTAATTTTATTCCGGCTACACCGCAGGCCCCAGACTACCCCATGACCCCTGCGGCCGGGGGGTACTCGGCCCCAACCCCCGATCCGACCACATCGTACCGGTCGGGACCGGGCGATCGTTACGCCCCGCAGACCCCAGCCGCCTACAACCAGGCCACTCCGTCGTACAACTACGCACCCACCCCCGGGACTATGGCCCCCATCACCCCGGGGCCCTCCCACATGGTACCCCAAACGCCCTACATGCCTTCGTCTACTTCGGATGGCTACCGAGGGGGACCCCCCTCCAACCGGCACCCGGATAGTGGGTCCAACGGCACGGCTTCCTCAGGTGGGGGTCTTCCTCGTGATTGGGCCACTCGGTCAGTGGTGGTTCAGGTTCAGCGCTCCGGGCCGGGCTCCGACTCCGTCCCGGCCAACACCATTGGTACCATTGTTTCGACCGACGGGCGCAGTGGTAGTTGTCAGATGAAAATCACCACCTGTGATGCCCAACCCGGCTTGGTCGGTACAACGCAGACTGTGAGTACCGGCCTACTGCGGCCCGGACGTCCGGGAAAACACGACCAAGTTAGACTGTTAGGGCCCACCGGTAACGGTCAGATCGCCAGTCTGGTCGCTATTGACGGCAACGATGCCATCGTCAGAACCGCCGGCAACTCGGACTTTGAAGTAGTACACATTGATTCGGTGGTGAAGGTGGATTCATCGGTTTAATCGGGGCTGTTTCCCACTCCCTCGCGACTTCATTATCGTTAACACTACCACCAGTGATTCTTCCTCCTCTCTCCACCACACATACGCACACACATTGTTTATTGACCTGTCTGTGATTGATGGATCCACACATCTCCCTCTTCTTTTAATTCTAAATCCTTAGTATTTTTTATATCCATCCTCTTGATTAGTACATACCCATATCTAATCCACCATAGTCCTACTCCTCTTATTCCGAATTCGCTGTTTTTGGTAACATTGGTTGATATTTAACCGATTTCTTTTTTTATATATAAAATTTTGTATCCTAAGTTTAGTTGTCATAATAAACCTATCTATCGTCTTTGCTTCGTATCCATGCTTTTATAATGGCCCTCTTACTTCAACTAACCTTTTGGGCAAGGCCGTGGTTTAGTGAATGGTAGATGTCAAAGGAAGGATCGATATTAGGACCTAAATTATCTAAGAGTTGAGCTGATGATCTGTACAGCGATACCATAAGCAGGAATAGAACGACTAAGAAATACCAATATGGAAATCATGATTTATTCAAGGTCTATAGTATTTATAAAGGGGTTCTTCCCCTGCTTTGCACATCGCTACTAAATGGCAGCGTAGTAAGACTAGACAAATACTCGCATTTTATTCAATAATCGAGAATATCGAAGATGATGTAAAAACGATTTAGAATTAGAGGTATCCGGTGATGATCACTGATATGTTAGGTCTATACACTTCGCCAGGCGGCAAAATAGCTCAATAGGTGGGGTGTTCTTGGTTAAGACTTTACAAAGCTAAGAGTAAGTCCATCAGCCGGCTTACCATTTAATAATATTAGGTAGATGTAGCCCACAGGAATCACTGCTCGGAGGAATCCCGCGATTGACCGCTATACGGTTTCCGGGGTTCCCCCCTCCCCTCATATTGACCAGATCCAAGCCCGCTCGTTATTAACTAAACTCTCTAGAGGAATTGGATTTATTCAACCATCTCCAGGAATACCGGGTACAGACTGGTACTCGCCGGCTTCCGCAGAAAGGCGAAAATTTTGCGGCCCATTAGGAATCCCTGGGAGGCGCAGAGGGACAGTTGGTTGAATGAGCAGTATCCCATCGCCTTCCCGGCCCCTTCCGCCATGGAGTACTGGCCCGTTACCGTATAGCCGAGGAGGGGCAGATTGCAGTGGTGTGGGGGATCGTTCCAGGGGTAGGACTGGGTTTCTTTGGCCCAGTCGGCCATGGCCAGTAGGGGCAGATCCAGCTGGTCGGCTCGCATAGTTACGGGTCGGTCGCCCCGCAAGTTGGCCTGAAGTAGGCGGGCCTTCAATAGCCGGTGGGCCTTATGGGCCTGGATTTGACTTTGGTGCCCTTGGAGGGCCTCGGGAGTAGCCTGGAGGAGCATGCTGTTGGGGGCGGGGGCCCCGCGACCGGCATGGTGGACAATGACGCGAACCAGGGCCAACTTGAGATTCAGGTGGGGCAGCGCCGAGAATTGCGGAAGGGACACGGGCGAGCCACGGTCCACCCACCGAGCGTAGGAGGACTTGAAGCGGGCCAGTCGCGCCTGGATCTCAGTGGCCAAGGCCTGCTGGGCTTCGGTCAGATGCCGTTCCAGGTCTATAGGGGTCTCGGCCTTGGCCTGCTGGTCCAATTGGTACAGGTGTTTGAGCATAGCGAGCACCACGGTTGGGCCCGAGGCAACAAAGAATTGGGTGGTCGGGCCGTCCTCGGCGGGTGTCGATGCCACTACGGGAGTGTCCTTCGCAGGGGCAACTACTAAGGACGGAAAGGGGGCCGCGAAAGGGTTCGCAAAGCGTAGCGCTTCGTAGTTGGGTCGCTTGGCCATGGGGCGTCGATCGTGGCGGTCCTGGAGTACAGCGGCCTCAGCCGCTTGTTCTACCTGAAAGGCCTTGGTACCTACCATATCGAACGGGACGCAGGGCAATTCGGCCTCTAGGTGATGGGTCCGCCGCTCGCGCAGTCCACCCACACGGGCCCCCGAGAAAACGAAAGATTTCCAGAAATCGTTGCCCCAACCGCTGGGGACTATCATGGTCCAGCCCTCCCGATATTCCCGGCTGGCCGCCGAGACCGGTGCGGTAGTAATGGTAGAAGCAGTCATGGAGCTAGCCTCAGGCTGCCCGCGTCGGTGGGTGGTATTTAACCGGCCCCGCTGAAATAAGAGTAGCGGCAAAATCGAATCCGAAGGCGTCGGCGCAAGCTTTTGGCCCGGGATCAAATTCTGGGCCCGACGGGAGTTCAGCAGCTGTTCGGGGATCTTACGTTCGCTCAAGCGCTGTCGGGACTCGGTGTCCCACAAAGTGGTATGGGCCAGGGTGGGGCTCCATTTGGCCAGGTGCTGTGCCAATTGGGGATGAACGGCACCTGTTTGACGGGCCAGCACTTGTTGGGGGTTTACTTTGGGAGGGAAGGTCAGACGGGGGTCGTGAACGTGAAGACCTAGCACCGACCCGGGGGGCAGCGAGCTGGTGGATTGCAGCGTAGTGAGCAATCCCCAGAGCTGGGATTTCGATAGCCCGTTGTCACCTAAGGCGCCCGGGGCCGATGGCGAGGGGGCAGAGACCGCGGAAGGCTCGGCAGGGTTATCCCCGCTGATCTTATCATCATCGACGACGTTCAGAATGGCCTCTAGCATGGATATGGTTTGTTGCCCTGAAAATTCAAAAATATTGAGCTGTCCGGTCCGGTCGGTCAAGATCACGGGACGGCTGGCCCGGGCCTCTGTCAATACCTGGGTAACTTCGCGGATAAGGGCGGGGTGGACCAGCAGCCAGAGGGTCCGGGCAGGGCTCTTATTACTCAAGGTAGGGCGCCAGAGCATTGTTACCGGACCGATACATTTAAACGGGTATGCATTGGGGTGGTAGACGATCGGGGTGCATTGGTGATGGCCCTTGGTGTAGTGAGGGTGGTAGCACGGGAGGTCGACAGTTGGATCGGTCAGCTGGGCCAAAATGGCGGCTAAATCAGCCAAGGTGCCCGACAATTCTAGGCAGGCATAGTAGGAGACGTCAGTGGCCAGAACCATGTATTTAGAGGCGCGATACGAGGCCTTAATGTTGTGTTCGTTGGGATGCTCGGCGATCATGCAGCCCCAGCGCTCGGCCATCTTCATTCGCTTAGTGTGCCAAATATGGGTTTCGAGCCACCGTTTCTCCTGCTGCCGGCGCTTGTATTCGTCGGCGATGCAACCGGGTCGCCGCCGCTTGTGTCGACTCAGGCGTTTTTTGGGCACCTGGCCAACCTTGTCCATCTGGGCGGATTTAGAAATATCGAGGTATAAGATGGGATATTTGACGGTAAGCACTGGATGAACAGGTGGCTTAAGGAGAGCTAAAGCGTCTGCCGTTGGCTTAGCAAAACAGTTTCCTGAAATCAACGTAGCTTACCTCTTTGCGGGCCCGCTCCCGTAAACGAAGGGGAATTCGTTTAACATTGTGGCTGGCAACGCGGCGGCGCAGATGTCGGGGTAGAGTCTGGAAGGCGCGGGTATTGCCCCGGTATTTGGCCTGCTGAATGGCTTTCTTAATACCCAAGATATCCTGCGTACGCGGAGCGATATAGGTTTTTAATGATAGTATGCGTGGGATACGCTGGGCGGGGTTTTCTGCTGGTAAGGTGTGGAAATGCACGGGAGGCAATGGGTAAGCGCAGGTTAATAGCGGAAGCTTCCAGGGGGCTGGGGCCTTCGTAAGGTGTAGGCGCTGGTCTACTTATGCATTGCAGCGGGGTCTGGTGGTTACCGAGAATTCCTTGTTCTAATAGTAGGCGCGACTTACCCATAGTGCTTGAATGAGGTTGAATTTGGGCGGGAAGTGAGGAACCGGTAAGGTATGTTGAGATCAGCTACTGGCCGAACGAGAAAGTGCGGTCTCGGTTATTGAGCCCAGGAAATGGGGGGATCGGTTGAGAAGAATCGAGTATTTGGAACGAAATAAGCATCGGGGGACAGCGGAACTGTAACGACGGGCGGTTGGTCTCCTTAACCGGAGGCTACGGGCTAATTATCGACTAAAGTGCAGTGTCCAAGCGAAGAGAGAGCCTTCCCATTCCTTCGTTTGGGTATAATAATTTTCACTACTACAGTGCTTAATCACCGTGTCCCACCTTAGTTTCGCCTTTCCTTGGGACTTTTTATTTTCCCATCCTGCCCAATATGTGTACACTACTACTGGCTAGACTAGTGTGCCAGCTCTAAGCACTTTGAGTCCTCTCTATTTCTTTTTTTTATTTTTATATACACATGTAATAATGTTTTTTTAGGCTTGTACCGACTTTTTTTTTTGACGAGTCAATATTATAAGCAACTGTCGGGTTTAGAGGGTTAGAGTTTTCTGCATTGTTAGCTGCCAACGTGAACCTTGTGTCTCATTCCCTCCCGCATTCTTTCTTATTCAAGCCGACGTCAATCATAGCCGAGTCCCCCTCTAGTAGCCTCTTCGTGTCTATCTACCCACCTACCATGACCCATTCCAACACATCGGGCGAAGGCCTTAGCAAGAAGGACCAGAAGTCCAAGAGGAGAGACGAGAAGGCCGAGCTTAAAGCGAAAAAGAAGAGCCTCCACCGCGACCTGAAGAAGAAGAAGAAGGACAACAAGGAGGCGAAGAAGGACTCGGACCGCAACGCCAAGCGCGACTCAAGCGACGAAGACCGCCCCGCCAAGAAGCCCAAGGTTGACCGCCAGGACGATTCCCCAAGCTCCTCCGCTACGGCCCCGGCCGCTACTTCGGAAGAGGCCCAGGCCTACTACAAGGAACACGACATCCATGTCGACGCCGAGGATGATACGGCCTTCCCGCCCTGCCTCTCATTTGCCCAGGCCCCTTTTTCCACCTCTCTGATGAAGGTCTGCGGCAATTTCAAGGCCCCCTCGCCCATCCAGGCCGCTTGCTGGCCCGTCATCCACGCCCGGCGTGACATCATTGGTATCGCCCAGACCGGGTCGGGCAAGACCATCGCGTTTGGTATTCCCGGGATCGCCCACATCCAAGCCCGAACCAAGGCCAACCAACAGTCCCGGGGCCCGGTCATGCTCGTCCTGACTCCTACCCGCGAGCTGGCCCTGCAAATCGAGGAACAGTTCAAGGGTATCCTGAGCCCCGCCCAGTCGACCAACGTACTCTGCGTCTACGGCGGGGAGAAACGGTGGCAGCAAATCGAAATGGCCAAGAAGAACCGGCCCCAGATTCTAGTGGCCACCCCGGGCCGTCTGTTGGATCTGATTCACGATGAACACCTGGACTTGACCGACGTGTCGTACCTGGTTCTGGATGAAGCGGACCGTATGTTGGACAACGGGTTCGAACAGCCCATTCGGGAGATTATCCGAATGATCAAGACCCCGGCCCGGCAAACCGTCATGTTCAGCGCCACCTGGCCCGAATCCGTACGCAAACTGGCCAGCGACTTCCTGCGCGATCCCGTACGCGTGACCGTGGGTTCCGAAGACCTCACCGTCAACAAAAACGTCACTCAGGTGGTGGAAGTACTGGACCCCCAGGGCAAATCGCGGCGCTTACTGGAATTGCTCAATAAGTACCACAAGATGCGCACCAACCGGGTGCTCATTTTCGTGCTCTACAAGAATGAGGCGACCTGGTTAGAGAAGTTCTTGGGTGACAAGGGGTGGAACGTTGGCTCGATCCATGGCAACAAGGCCCAGAATCAACGGCAAAAAGCCCTCAATAAATTCACTGATGGCAGTTGCCCCCTACTGGTCGCCACCGATGTGGCCGCCCGTGGACTGGATATCCCCATGGTGGAATACGTCATCAACTACACCTTCCCGCTGCGCATCGACGACTACATCCACCGTATCGGTCGAACCGGGCGTGGCGGCCAGACCGGTACCGCCCACACTTTCTTCACTGCCGAAGAACGGTCCCACTCGGGCGAACTCATCAATGTGCTCAAGGCCGCTGGCGTGCCCATACAACCCGAGCTGCTCAAGTTCGGTACCACTGTGAAGAGGAAGGAGCACGGTGCCTATGGCAACTTCTACAAAGAAATTGATCATAAGGCTAAGGCCACTAAAATTATTTTTGATTAGCAGGCAAACTGACTCGTCTCGACGCCTTAATTACTGACCCGCTTGATTGGTTTTTAGGTGTTTGGCATATATATATATATACATATATATTAATACATTCCACCGCGTCCTATTATTTAGAAAATCTTCACCACTGCACCTGCAACGTATTAATAAAAAACCTTAGCGGACTAGAGTAACCGTGTAATGTGTAGAGGGTGGAAATAATCCAATGAGATGCACAATCGAATTACGATGATTTATTAAATTCGCATTGAGCAGGGGTTTGATTATCGTCGATTAGAATACAAAAGTAAATCAGGGAGGGTGGGGCTATTCCCCAGAACAATAGTCGAATAACAACTATACCCTTTTCAATATTACGGGCATTGGCATAATCCGTCAACCACTACTCCGAGTAGTAAAATCCTACTTTAGGTAAGTGCTAATAATTAAGAAATTTGGAAAGGTGGTTTATATATAAATAAAACATCACACAGGACGGCCCAGTATATTAAAATCCGACACGGGATCAATCATTTTCCATGATACTTTCAAGTAGTGAGTTGCCATTTATGATATGGGTGGTCGCAATTAAAAATCGGCGATTATCTAGAGTTTATACATTCAATTAAGTGGTTAAAGGTCACCGCAGGGGTTAGCGGTTAGCTATAAGTAGCCTAATAATCATACCGGGTAAGGTAGAGGGGGGCCATTTCGAAATCCCCTTCTTGGCCGCATCTCTGTAAGAGAATGGCATGTGGCACATTGCTTATTTTGACCGGCAAATATACAAAACTAATAAAACTTACTGTGACGAGCTAGGAATCGGATAGCGGCAATTTCAGCGAACGTACAGCCACCTACAAAGAAAATGACCGTGGTTGGTTTGTCTTTGGCCTGTCGCCAGTCTGTCAGGTACGGTGTCCGCCGGTACAAACAAATTAAAAACCAAAGTACCCAAATAGAATGCAATGAGTAAATGTCCCAACGATAAATACATTTGGCGTCCGCCAAAATGTGTCAATCAAAAATAGGGACTGGTAATAACATAATACAGCTAGCCAGCAAAACAGGCGTAGTCATCCAGCCGGATACGGTTAACCTACTTTGTATAATATATGGGTTAGCATCCTCGACCGTTTGCACGCAGTCAAACGCCTGGCCCGGTAAAAGATGGATCACGTCTTCGTATCCCTTCCACCCCGTCGTATTAACCACCGGAATAGAGGAGGTGGGGCCTGGGCCCTGGCTGGGTGAGGCTGGGCGCTCTTTGTCGGCTGGGAAGGCTTCGGTCGAGGGGGGCGATTCGGGTACGGTAGTTGATCCTGCCAGCGCGTGAGCGATGGGTGCGGTAAGCGAGCTCCACGTAGCCACCACATCCACGGCCCCGAACCGTTTCCCCGTAGGCGGGCGGATACGGTCCGCTAGAACCGGATCGCGAATTACGAATTGGATAAGTCGAACCATTGGGGGAGCGAACCCCGAGTAGACAAACGCCGCATCGTGGGGCTCCCCTTCGTCCACGTCGTCCACAACCAAGTGCAGGGCCTTTTTTAGGGCGGGATAGGTGCTACGAGCTCCGCTGTCGTTGGGAAAAAAGAGGCGCAATCGGGCCAGACGCTCCAGGGTTACCAGATGGGCATAGCCGTAGGTCTGGATGATTTCCCGGCGCCAAAAATCGTACATCTTCCGCTTAATACCATTGGAGGTGACGGATTGCAGGCACAACAATCGCAGAACCTGAGTAAGGGGGGCTTCATTGCCAATGAGCTCCTCAATGTAATCCGTAAAGGGCGAGTTGGCTGACATTGAGGCCCCACTCAAAAGAGTTTGCTCGAACTCTAGATTGCGGTTGAATTGGGCCGAAAGAGTGTATTTGTAGATCTCTTCCGCCAGGTACGTGTCTGATTAAGTGAAGCAATGGGGATGAGTCGCAATAAACTATATTGGTGAGAAGAGTGGGGAATAGACAGGTGACGCATGGTGCAATAGATGTGTAGTGCCATTGCTGGTATAAACGAATGGCGGGGCCGATGTCGTGGTTAGATGCCGATTGGACAATACTTACGAAGTCGAAGGGACTGGTGCTCAGCCTGGATATTACCAAGCTTGCCAATGAATTGGCGGATTTGGGTCACTGTTTTCGCTTGGTGCCGACCCTAAGAAACACCACGAGGAAATGTTATAGTTACAAGAAATGAAATTAGCTACATACCCAACTACCGCTTAGGGATGGAGGTGCACCGAATGGTTGGATGTCCGGTCCCTAATGAAAAAAGCCCTATAGGGAAATATGACCTTACCTGGTAGTCGTCATTAATGCGTTTCGCCGCTCGGTGAAGCCAGCCGCCCACCACTGAAAAGTTTAGATCCCGGAGCTCGGCATACAAGGCGTCTTTACTATTGAGGCTGACCTTGGCCTTTTTATTCGTCCCCGCCGACGCCGCCGGGCCTTGGTTACTGCTGCTGCTTCCGGCTGCACTGGCGGTAGCGGCGGCGGGTGGGTTCGAAGGGTTGGACGGCCGGGCCAGGTGGGCATCCACTTCCACAAGGGAATTGCGAATGGCGAAACGCTCGTCAATTAAGCCCTCGTACGTCAACTGCGTGCAAAGGGGGGATAGTAAGTCCACCGAACGATCTAGGATAACCAAAGTATCGATGGTCTGGGAGATGGTCGAGCTCTGCGCCGCAATCGGTTCGTCCACGGAGAGCTCGCGGCGCATGCGGATCAGCATATCGGCGAGTTGTTTGGCCGCATCCCCCTTGCCGACGATCCGCGGGAAAAATCCGTAAACAGCCTGCAAGCGCATGAGAGCTCGCCCCATGGCGAATAGGGAGGTGGGTACCTGGTCTACCAGGAGCGTTTTGAAACAATCGTTCAGTTCCAAAGTGGCTAGGTCGCGCTCCAGCGGTACCAGGTCGAGGTGGTATTCGCCCATCACTAACTCACCCAAGACGCCCTGTTCTTCCAAAATGCGGTCGCACACGAGGGTACGCCGCGGAGTTAGAAACAGGCTGTACTCGTGGGGCTGGTCCGGTCGCTCCTGACCGGCGGTGCGAATGTGGTTGGCGATCCACTGCATGTGTTCCACCTGGGGCCGACTTAGATAGAGAATATTACGGCAGTCGGTTTCCACTCGGTCGGGCTGGAGATGGTATACCTTCTCAACGCCGTGCTCTTTGAGTAGCGAGAACTCGGCAATGAGACTCAGTGATGGGCTCAAGGCGGGGTCCACCACCAGGACTTTAGTGCCACGCACTGAATCGAGTACATTGGTCAGGCTTTGGCGGGCTAGCTCCTGGAAAATGGTGAAGTCCGGGTGGAGCGGGGTGGGGTTGGCTGGATCGTCGGACCGGCTTCCCGTGTCCGGAGTTGAACGGGCTGGCTGCATGTGGACCGGTGGCTCAATTCAAGCGGCGGGAAAGGAGAGACAGAGATGGAGAATATGGGCTTGTCTAGGCAATACTAAGAACAGCGTAGGTTTCGCATGAATATGAAACTGAAAATGGAAATGAAAACGTGGGGGGGGGGGAATGCTACAGTAAAGGGCGTAGAAAAGGAAAGCTCACGGGCTGAACCAAGTCAAGCAGTGGTGCAGTATTCGGGGAGTAAATCCCAACCGTTGACACACACTGAAGGACTAGCGAATGGCTCCTTCTAAGACACTGTGAGGAATGCGTTCCCATTCCAATAAGGCCCTGGTATATTGAATATTATTTATATTGATGTTTAATAATATCATTGTGCCCGGCCAGCCCTTCCTTTTATATTGGAGGATTTAAAGGCTCAAGCATAGTAGGAGTGCGAGTGACCGCTCCTATTGTCTGTATCGAGAGCCTTCGCCGCAGTCTGGTCTAGAGATGGAGCTATGCACTCCGGTATATTGGTCTAGGGTATTGGCCCTGGGCAACGGGGTTGGCGCAGTTAGGCCAAGGTTGGCACTGGCAGCATCGCTGGGCCCTCCTTCGTCGGTAAGCTGTTCATTAGTGGGGAGCTCTACCACAGTCGAAGGCCTAATCCTCCGCACTGCTTGGTCGATGCTTGGCGTCTTAGTCAATCTAGCATTAATACGGGCTAAGCATCTGTCCTTATTATACTGGAGTATCTCAAGAATCCCAGTCCAGCGGAGTTGGATCACTCTACTAGGTTTACTGCCTCATGTTGCGACTCCTATAGTTAATATATTAGCAGGTTAGAACAGGGCTTCCTGGTGATATACGTGGTGTTATCACGGCCAGATTGGTCCTGTCAGTATCCCTGGAGTGTCTTCAGGATGCGTCGGAGACTGGGGTGTAATAGGTATCTGTGGTGGCCTGGTCGGTACTGGACACCCCCGATGGTACAGTATCAACAAACTCTCAGTAGTGGCGAATTCATCACAATTGGTCGCTAGGGCTCACCAGGCGGAAGTAATACGCACTTAATTGCATACCGCTCGACCTGACCCCGTAATGGAAACATGTAAATATTAGGACTTTATTGAGGTAGCAGTAATCTGGAAGGCAAATACAAAATACAGGTGGACTCAAATTCCAAACTACTGGAACATATTGTACACAGAACCAGTAATCAGTCAAAACTGACGAGAAACCTATGATAATACATTTGTGCGTACACTAGCGAGTGATTTCAAATGATGGGGAGCGCCAAAAGGTAAAGTCGACTTCATTAGGGGTATTAGTCGTCCGAGTCGTTTTCTGCCAGTACGCCACGAGTTCGTACCGACCGTTGGGGGCTTGGCCCAGAATATCAGTGCCGCTACTGGTGGTGTCCACGGTATTTCCGGTCCACGCAAAATCATAGGTTGGGGTTTGGGAACTATAATTGCGAACGATGAAGGCACTACTGCCGTATTCAACGTATTTGGGTTTCCTGTCTGAGCCATCCAAGCTTACCACCATATCAACAAATAAGCTGGTATTGAGCTGGAGGGTAAACCGGAATGTGGGCAGATTCCCTTCGGTCAGGTTATAAACAGGGTAGTTGGTGGTTGACAAATCGCCTGCGGGAATAGGGTCATTGGTTAAGCCGCTGTAGAGTTGGGGGTAGCCGGCGGTAACCAGAGGTGCCAGCAGGGGAGTGCTGGAATAGATGTCGTTCATACCCAAAAAGGGGACCATGATAGAAGCTTCGCCATTGGGACCAACAAAGTTAAACAGCAAATAACCGGCGTAGACCCAATAGCCTGTCGAGGGACCGTCGGAGACGAGCCGCATACTACGAGTGTAGTTGGTGTGAGGGGAGAGCTGCTCCAGCATATAGCTGGCATCCCTGATGGTAAAAGTGTCGTTCTTTTTGATGGGTGCGGGTGCCAACGAGCCGTCCGTATTGAACATGGTGATTGCCTCGGTCGTAAAATAGCCCCAGTTTTGTTCGTACGCTACGTCCGACGTGATATTAAACTGGATCACCAGGGCAAACTGCTGGCCGTTGGCCAGAGTAGTTTTGTCCATCATGCCGGGGTTGTAGGAAATGTCAATATCCGGAGTGTTGAAGACATTGGTCAAATCGAGGGCCCCATGACCCTGCTGGGGTGGGGAGCACAAGAAGTTGGTGTCCCATGATGTGGGCGGGTAAAGCTTGGGCTGTAGCAACATTTTGTACTGGTCGATGGTTAGCTTGGAGTTGCACTCCCGCAGAAGGGCAAACGTCCCCGATACAAAGGTGGTGGAAATGGAGGTGCCGCTGGAAATACCATAGCCCCCCATGTTTAGCGGTAGAGTGGACAAAATGTAGCGACCGGGGGCGACTAAATCGGGCTTGAACGACATATCGGTACCGGGGCCCCAGGTAGAAAAGGGCGACACGCTTTCGTGGACGTTTCTCTCTAGATTGTGTAAATCATTGTCGCTGGAGATGACCACTTTCTGACCGGCTTTAAGCGCAGCCACCAACTTAAGCCCATCCCGGTTTTCGATCATAACAATCGGGGGACGGTCGGGGTTGTCCATGAACGGGCCAGAAACTGGCTGTTGAATCGTGTCATACAGGATCACGGCAATGGCCCCCGCCGCTTGCGCATTAACGGCCTTGCGTTCCACCTCACACCCTCCCCGAACCACCAAAGCCACTTTACCGGCTAAGTTGGCTGTAATGGCATTACACACCGACCAGCCACCCTGGGTGTCCTTAGTCAGGGCAACCCTTTTTTTGGTAAGTTGGAGGGGTAAATCGTGGGGCTGGATGTACGACCGCGGAATTTGAATGTTACCCATGCTGTTAATGGTGATGGAAATGGAGCAAAACCGAGCCTGGTCCATACTACCCACAGCTATCACATTGAACCCCACGGCGGGCGCGTTAGTCAATAAAGGTCCCTTATCCCCGACGTTACCCGCTCCGGAAATAACCATCACACCATGCCGAGCGATTTGGGTTGACAGCTCATATATTATAGTGGTCGGGATACCAGAGGGACTGCCGACCAAGAGGTTAATAATGTGCATCCCGTCACGGCAGGCCATTTGAAGTGCCTCAATCAGGACGGCTGTCGACGAAGTTCTCGAGCACCCCAGGACACAGTAAACCCCAATCAGCACTTCGGGAGCTACCCTCCAAAAACGCTCATCCTTGGCCACGGCGATGCCTGCGACGTGGGTCCCATGGCCATTACAGGTATCCAATGGGTCGTCATCCAGCTGGGGGGTGTTTGTTCCAGTTTACGCATCACCGACAAAATCATAGCCCATGATCACCCGGGCATTGGGACAGTTCTTGAAGCATCCGCCGAATGCCGGGTGGTGGTAATCCAGTCCACTGTTGATGAAGCCAGTCTTCACCCCCCGACTGAAAATGTTCTTCTCATCAGACTTATATTTGTAGTGCCATCCAGAGGTCAGCACTTATCCCCGGACTATGGACAGCCAGTCCTCATTGTCAGAGGGCGGAATATGCCATGACATGCAATGGTGGTATCACTCCCGCCATTTACCCACAAACATATATATATATATATATACCGCCTACACTGTGGCACACACCAAAAGCTAACAAAATATTATTCATTTCTTTATACTTGTGGTTTGCATTAAAAAGCCCACTGTGTTTCCCTTACATCTAAAAGTCTGACCTATTTTTCGGCAGATTCCCTATCATTCCATCTTGTTCTATTTCTCGACCTTTTCTCTATGACCTTTTTCTTGCACCTAGCAGCCCCTAAGGCCCACAGGATAGCTACATAAGTAACCAGTGAATTCCCACTTGTTTGGAAAATCAATCATTGCTCATTTTATTTGAAGCTCAAGTTCCACTATCCCTTGAACTTAGTCCCGATTTTTTTATTGATTATTTCTTATCATTAAATATCACCATTTTTTATATTTATTTTTAATAAAACTTTCACATCATTCATTATATCCCCCCCCCATCTCTGTCCAATCCACTGACCACCCATCCCCTCTGAAAACCCACTATGTCAACATCCAATTCTGCCCTAGTCTCATCCCACTCCGTGAACCTCCTGTCTTCTGCCACCAGGGAGCTGGCCACCACAACTTCAGGCCATGTTGATAAGGAGGCTACTGCCTCCTCACAAATCCTGAAGGCTGCTAACAATAGGCTGGACATCCCAGGTAGTACATATTGGATGCCATTGGTACATAGGTATAAGTTATCTAGGGGTGTTTGGGGATCCTTTAGCTGACCAGGGGACTGCACTGATGTGGACTGGGCTGGGATTTGGTCCAAGGCCATAGGGTGCACATTGGACAGTTGCTACACTACCATTGAGTATGCATTGTTGACCTGAATGTGAGCACCATGGACCAAATCTATATAGTTTTGGGTGGACGCAAAGGTCATATTCTTGCATCACATTTGCCAGGTGAACTGCTTGAATTGATCTTCCCCAGTGGCCCCACTGGCCATGGGGGCATTGAATTGGATAGTATAAGAGCATGGGATAGAAGTATCTCCGGCACTATAATGAAAGTGGACCGGCTGAATACCCAACACTGCAATTAGCCACTGACTGAGCTGTTGGGCCATGGTGTGAGAGTCATAAATTAATTAACCAGGTGGTTATGTTCGAGTTATAGTGTAATAATGGTATGGCTAGAGCCAATTGTACTAAACTAATGTATAATTAGAGTAGTATGTGATAATAAAGAGACACATTATTCTAACAAAAAAACAATAGTGGGACAGTATATAGAACTAAAACTAGGAAGACCCCAATCAACTATAATCCCAGCCCTTGAGGAAAAGTTGGCTCTTAAGTATAGTTTGTCAAGGGAAATTGTGAATTCTAAATGCCCAATTCATTAATATGGTATACTGGGTAATAAGTCCCTGTAGCTTATTGTGTGTCTGGTTCCCTAATGATGATTGCCCTGGTCTATTACAGGGACATCTTGGTCAATCCCTAGTAGTAAGGGTTTCGGCTGACTTCACCATTCCCCTATAACAAATCTGCCACTGACCTATTCCCCTCCCATTCTCTCTAAAAGTTGGTCATATAGATTACTTAAGCAAAGGGCACCATTCACTATTAGCCACTTGTCAGTTAGAGCCCCAACAAACTGTGGGGCATTAATCTGGACCAAACATTGTACTACTCCTAATATCACCACCTGATGCACAAGATGTACTGAAACAATACATATAGATCCATGTGATCGACACTGATTCCTCATATATTTATACACTACTCCAAGTAAGGGATTAAAAAGCCATCACACAGTCCACTTCTACTTATAAATAAGGAAAGATGCTGGGTTTGAAGGATGGCACATCCCTAGTGCACCACCACTACACTTTCATTAGCTACAGATCTGGGAGTTGGGCAGATCTCTTAGGGCTCTCACTGAATTTACAATAACTATTTGTGATGAAAGGCAGCAAGTTTGCACTACATAAAGATGACAACCAACTTTACGTCAGTATTGGTCATTTATAAATAAAGGACATAGTTGTTTAATGGGGGTCCTTCATGCAATAGGAAATACTGTGGCTGCTGGGTTCAAAGTAGACCCATTAAATGCAGTATAGTTATCAGGATATAGTTTTATTGCTGCTGTTGGGCAAAGTCAATCATCCGAAGCACGAGTGGCCACTTGGCCCTACCAATGAGAGTACCCTATCAGACCCTTGCAATGGAATTCCCTCCACCAAATAAACAACAAGCAGTTACAGCCTTAAGTGGTCTAATAGGGAACTCCTTTATATAAAAAAATACTACTGTATAGCATCCCAAGTTTTCTACATCTTAATGGCATAATATATCTTTAACAATACCCACTTGATAGTATACTTATTTCAGACTGTCAGCCCTCCTAATCTAGCTTAATCCAAACCTAACAATTATCCATCCTTATTAGGCCTTATAGTGCCCTATTAACCTTCCCATAGTCACCCCCGGTACTATGGGTCATCATTTATTATATATCCCCACTTATTCTAACCCCAATACTTCACACCCCAAATACTCAACTTGTATATCCAAGACTCTTCCAGTTCCTATGAGAGTCTTCCCAATGCAAAGTCATCTGGTCAGAATCTTTACTTATCCATACCTTAGTCTTAGTAGTATTTCCTTTAGGACCTCCCTCTGGAGCCATCCCCATATATATATAACTAGGCCCTACTGGGACTGGTTCAATTGGCAGCTTATTCATATCCCCCAGTTTACCTTAATAAACTCTATATATGCTCACCCCCCCCCTTGTACTAACTGTGGTAAACTTACCACATTTTTTACCTACTTTTATTTTTAATCCATTTTTCGCACTTATCGGAAGTACGCCCCTGACAAGTGAATGAGCCCCTGCCCCTGACCGGATGATACCCCTGCATTCACACTGCCCCTGGCCCGACTGCACCCCTGTTCAAAGAATAGCTAACAATAGCTTTCTCCCTTTCTTTTTATCCCTTCTATTGTTTCACATTGAATTTATCAGTTACCCAAGTATTACCTATCCTTTGTGATAACTAATATGATTGTCTGGGGCCTTCTCTCCCTTTCTCTATTATTCATCTATCTTTTTATTTAGGCTTCCTCTTTCGAGTATAAATACTCCCCCTTGCTGCCACTTCTTGGAACAGTAAGTCTATTATCACCTTTCCCTTTTTACCACCTATCTTTTTAAATAAAGTTCAGTTTTCAAGGATTTGAGTTCAGTTCTTTACACTAACTAGTAAGTGTGCCTGCTGCACATCCCTGACATTTACCTGCATTATCCTTTATTGGTTAGTATGATGCCCCCATCCTAATACTAGTAGCCCACTTGGCCAAGTCTAAGCCCTGCCTACCATTAGAAGCCTATCCTTGGGACTCTTGATGGACTAAGAGTAGTTAATCCAGGCAACACAGACCCTATTTAGCCTAAGTAAAACACTTTATAAAATTGGTTCCACTGACCCCCAGAATAGTACTTACATAGGCAAGTCAAGCTATTTAATTGTGTTACAGTCAGGTTGAGTGGGGCTTGAAATTGTCATGTTTCTGAGTAGGGCACTTAAGTCTTTTAAAAAATAAAATAGTAGATATTAAATTAGTAAATTTATTAGGACATAACTCAACCTTTACAATATGTTGATTCTCTATTTAAACCTCCAATATTTTAAGTTAGTCGATGAGGCCGGAAACTGGCAAATACCCTTCAGGTAGTGCTCTTTGGCGGAGGGGTCAAGTGACCTCTATGTCATTGGGATAGCTGTCCCCGCCAAGCAGCTGCAATCAGTACAGCCATTAGGAAACTAACATAGCACCCCCTATTATGTCTCAGTATTAGTCATACAATTAGGAGAAAGCTAGCATATATAGTGGGAAAGTGGTGAATATAAGTCCACCAGATGCACTGACTACCATGGGTTAATCAACAACATATTTTACTTATATATAATAATAGTAAAAGTAGATATTTTAGTAAAAGAAGATGAATCAAACCCATCACTTAAAGCAACTAGTGATATATAAAATAATCTGCCAATAGCATATATATACAAAACAAATAATTTATTCTAAATATAATTAGCATATAAAATAGGGGCTAGTAATCAAGATATATATGGGTGAAAATCGGCCCAGCTGTAATAGGTTTTATATGGTATCTGTTTGGCCAAATAGGCATAAGATTTCATTTATAGCCAGTAGCATTTGCCTCATCAAACTGATTTTTCATTACATAGTTTGGTTGAACTCCTCCCAAATTAATGTTTATGAATATACCTTGTCGGGTATATTATTATCAATTTCTGCCCAATTACTTAAGATTATTTAGTTTTTACCTGTCCTCTCATTTTAATAACTTAAGATGCCCCTAGCTGACTAAGGTACTGGAATTGCACTAGAATCCGGGACTGAAGTTACAAAGCATATTCGCTACTTGTGATTACTACCCTACATGTAATAATTATCAGGGGTTCTTTAGCGTATCCTATTAACTAAAGAACATATGTAGTGCCGTGAGAATGTCGGCTGACAGCCTTCGGTATCCGGCTATCAATTAATCGCCGATTCTTATGTTAACCTGACGATCATCAAATATTACAATACTTACAGCGTTTTTTTAACAAATATTAACGATTACAATTGATATGATGAAATTTATGAGATATATTCCACGCCTTTTGGGAAGCCAACTCCCGATTTGTTATTTCATACTCATGTTAATGACCATGTGTTGTGATGATATTATGATGGTATTCAAACCTGTTAATGACATTCTGTATTATTTATAACGACCGATTTATGACCTCAGTTCAGGGAGCCCTTTTCCTGCAACGGAAAACAATATTTTGTTCATAATTCCTATTTTCCTTCACGATTACTACTATTAAAAATAGAAAACCAATACTCTATTTCTTCACTCGAAAGTACATAAATACTTAAAATTTCCTTTTCAATGTCGCGCCTCCCCATTCGTTCCTCTGGACCTAGCGTCCCACCTTCGTCCAGCCCGGGTACACCGCCATCCACGCCCCAGCGCTCTGCACTTGAGCAGGGTACGCCAACTCGTATTTCGAATCCTAGTGGTGGATCAGATGACCCTGACGCCAACACACATACATGTGCATGTGCCTCTAATGCATACCAACGGGTAAAAGTGTTGCAAATATATCCTGTTTATTAATAGTAATTTTGCGAATTATAAAAATCTGTAATTAATATCGGATATTATGATAATAAGTGGGTATTAAATTATTAAGGCAGAGCTTGCATCGCTTGTAAAAGGCCATTTCAAGGAGAAGAGGGGATAGGATTCGTTACTGAGGGTTAATTGAATCCCTCCAAAAACGGCTAAAAAAATATTATATAGCCACCACCACTGCCAATGCTATTCTTAGATCTTAAGGGTCTATATACCTTTGGATACATATCTCGTTTTTGGGGTTGCGGTTTGACAATAGAACGGGTGCCCCAATCATGATTAAATCGGAAGAAAAAAGAGCGGTAGCGATGGGTCAGCCAGGCGGATGCCTCGGGCGACGATATTGCACTTCGTTTGGTTGCCGGAAGGGACTGCTGGGCTTCAGCAGGACCCGGGGCGGCCGTCGCCCGGGGATCTACGAGGAGGAAAGCCGTGGCGACGAAAAAGGCCTTGGCGTATACTCTAATGACCTTCATGGGGAATGAGTCGGTGGAGGAAGGAGGGGTTGAAATTTAAATAGGGGCAGCTTGTAGAACTCTAAGCAGAAGTTCAAGGAATGCTGTTGTTAAAGGCCGATCGTATTTTATAGTTGATGGAGGGTTCGAAAAAGGCGAAAAAAGGATGGGCGGTGGTTAAACAGAATACAGTGGCCTAAGTTGAGGGGGGTGTTAAAGGTACAGGGTGGTGCGATAGTAGGGTTTAAATATTGAAAGCCAAAGTTCATTTCCCACTGTCCCTTGGCTCAAATCCACTGTTCATCCAACTATTCCCCGTATTTGGATTAGACTTGAGAGTACCAGTCCATATCCCCCACCGGCTAAACAGTGGTGTTTTCTCAAATGGTGCTAACACACGGAGTAGCAGATGGGTAGAGGGACTGTTTAATCATGAACCGTGGTAATCAACTCGACTGATGCGGAAGTCATGATTAACGCTATACGCTGTTCGGTATAGTCTACGAATACAGATTGGAGTGAGATGTTATACCATAATTCATGCAATCTACATTAGTGCCGACAATGTAGCGGGCCGAAGGGGACTGGTCGACTCAACAGGCGGATGAGTGAGATAGTCCACGATTTGCTTAGGTCCACCAACAGTCACCAGGCCCTGGATATACTGATCCGCAAAATGATGTGGTTGTGACTGAAGAAATGATTGGCTGTATAATGCATACCCTACGGGATAAAATAGATATGGGTGAAATTCGGCCCAGCTGTATAAGGTTTTAAATAATAAGCGTATGGGATAATGTATGGGAGATTTATTT
>JANBQC010000310.1:9705-32544 GCA_027576995.1 Dimargaris cristalligena
AGTCATTTAGAGACCTTTGATGCGACACCATACGTGCATCAAGACGATACATTCGCATTAGTAAGAAGGGCGCGGGTGGTGTTCAATCACCGCAGCTGGCCCTAACTAGGTGTTTAGTGTGACCAACGTATACCCCAAAAAGAAGGCTGGAATGATTGGCGCATAAAGAGCTGGGCAATAGGATAGACATGCTGATGACTGCACACCATGGCATGACTTGTGTGGTCACCGGGGTGAGTAACAGCAGCCCGCGCAGAATTGCACTGGCCATAAGCCGACGCTGAAAAGCCGCCTGCCGCAGAAGCACATCGTCCCAGACTGCCCAAGAAGAAAATGCGGCGGCGGAGGAAGATAACAAGAGAGAAAGAGAAAAATGACCAAAAAAACAGGGCCCCAAATGGATCATATAGAGTATAGGAAGGAGAGAGAGAGAGAGAGAGAGCGGAAGCAGCAGTGTGGGCGAAGCCATTGTACACCTGTGGACACGATGACAAGGCCGCGGACCATGCAGCCATTAATTAGGAAAGCGAAAGGCGTGCTACTTACTTTTACCAGTACTCTGCGACCCAAAAACGGCGACCATGTTATAATCGAAGCCGCGGTCCGCTAGACCCCAGACATGCTTCATGTAGTAATGGAATTGCTCACTGAAGTTCTGGTCCTCATCGATGACCTGCAATTGGGTTTCGGGACCATTGTTCACGGCAATGGTGGGGGACTTGGAGTCCATCCTGGGGGACAGTGGCGGGAATGGTGGCGGAATGTAGGGACCGGCGGAGTCTAAGGGGGGATAGGAGAAGGAAGGGGAGAAGGGCCGCGATTTGGAAGGACGGCGGAGGGATGCTGAAGACGTGCTGGTCAGGCTGCTGTGCGACGGTTGGGGCTGCGGTGGGTAGTAATCGGCACTAGAACGGGGCGGTTGCATGCGGGAAGTAGTGGAGTAAAACGGGGGCTGATGCTCTGACGAAGGACCTCCGTCATCCGAGTTCATGGGGGACTCAAAGTCGGAGCCTGCGGAGTCGGAATCAGTGCCAACAGTTTTGGGCGGGAACCGGCTATGGTCCACATCGGGAACCACAGTGGCCTCCCCGTTTACAAGGGTAGGGACTACGCGGTGGGCGTCCATATGAAAGGGAAGGGGAGTCACTTATAGAGGATACCGCGTGTTGTTAGGGCAATATAGTAGCAAGCAGAGGAGAAACAAAGGGAAGGAGTTCCTTCACAAAGGTGAGAACTATAAGAGGGAGTCAACAAAGGAAACAGAAGGGAGATGGGCCCATATAAGCCACATATAATAGACGGACAATAGCCACAGCGCATTTATAGCATGTACAGCATATATAGTTCAGCAGAGTTGGTTAGACTCCCCCCCACTCTGGTGTCCCACAAGCCCTGGGGAGGATGGGGAGAATACTGCGAGTCCAGCTTGGCGGTAATCCTCCGCCCTTTCACGTTCACCACACCCTAACCACACACACACAGTCGCTTGGTTCCTTTTGGGTGTATGCGGTGGTTGGGTTGTTGTATGGTATAAGTGACCCAACCGCCCCCGTTGACCCCCACCTGAGTTGTCAATATTATGATCCATCATCATTTTTCCCTTCCTGGCCTGATCTTCTAACCCTGAAACGATCAAATGGGCCACCTGCCCAATATCAATGCCCCCTCTTCCTCTTTCATTTTCACTGCCATGCAGCCCGGGACCGGGTCCAATGCTGGCCGTTCCTCCTGAGACTCCCAAGTGTTATGCACGCCCCCCGGCCCAGTGCAAATGAAACCAGGCTAAAAGTACACTTCTCCTCTCCATACCACACACCTCTTATACTCTCCAACGTTGATGGAAGATGTGTCCATCATAATACCAACAAACCGTCGATAACTCAGTTGGACTACAGATGCGTAAGTTTAGTTTTTCAAAATAGTTTCAGGGGTTCCCCGTGCGAGCCAACGAGGGGCTCGGGTGTATAAATGGTATATGTATAAAAAAAGAAGAAGCGTAGTGTGACTAACGCTTAGTCCCTACATTTTTTTAAAAAAAGAAAAAATGATTAGACCAGCGGAGATTGGCACCAGGGGCCCACATATGTAAGCATAAATGGCCAGGCAACGTCAGTCAGTACACCTTCTATTCTGCGGTGGGGACGGCGGAGTCGGTCGTGGCGTCGGAAGCTGGCGTGGGAACGACTCGCTGGTACTTGGTAGCCTGGGGGAAGTGTTGCTCGGCAAACTTGTGGATGGCCTGGACCACCTCGGAGCTCCCATTCAGGAAGGGTTCGGTGGCTTCAGCCCGAGGATCCACCACGAACTCAGCAGTGGCAATGAGGGCGTCGAACTGCGCGGGTTGCCACTGCGGGGCGGGCTCGGCCTGCAGCAAACGGAGCAGCACCACCTCGGCGCTGGCTTGGGCCTCGGTGGGGTTCTTCAGTACCACCGGCAGGGTCCGGACGGCCGCGAGCACCGAGCCCAACGAAGCCGGGCGGGCGCTGCTCTCCATAGCTTGGTCCAGGTAAGATTGATTGAAGGCAACCAGATCAGTACTGAGGTCCAATTCCGCCAAGGGGCAGACCAAATGTTCCCCTAAAGCGGTCGTAATCTTCTCTTGGACGGGAGCGGAGAGTGAGGCGGCCACCGGGGCCAGTCGAGCCTCGAGCGTCACTAACGCTGTATGCAGGCGGGGGTCCTGGGCGTTAATGGCATAGGCCCGACCCAGAGCCTGGGCGGCCAGGTCCCATTTAGCCTGAGCCAGGTACACGCGGGTCTGCGCCAATTCGACGTCGAGGTCGGGCTGACCCAATTGGACCAGGGGCTGGAGCAGCTTAAGTGCCTCGGCGGGGAAACTCTTGGCCTCCAGGTAAGACTCGCCCAACGGGTCGAGGTCCACCACCACCTTGACCTCGCCTTCACCGGTGGCCCCGTCCTTAGCACTACCGGCGGCGGCTGGCGTAGAGGTGGTCGCGGCGGGTACCGCTGGCTTGTGGGGCTTCTTCTTGTTGGGGTGGGGAGTAGCCGCGGCGTTTCCATTCTGGGCCGCCTGGTGCACCCGGCGGTCCTCCAGCAGCAAGTAAATGTCCACCGCCGCTAACGCCGCGACCCGGTACTGCGGGCGGGTGTACAAACGGTCTTCGAACCGCAGAATCTGTCCATACGAGCGCATGGTGAGCTTACGAAGCGAATAGGTATGGAAATCGAATTGGTCATCCAAAAACTCGGTAAAATCCTTCGCTACCTGGTGGTACCGCTTCAGGGCCTGGCCGTACCGGTGCTGCCGGCGGAAACTGTGGCCCGACTCAAGCTGGTACCACAGCACCTGCAGTTCCTTAAATTCCTGAAGTTTATCGGGCACGTCCTGGCGCACAAACTGCATGATGGTTTTCTCGGCCTCGTCGGTCTGGTCGTGGCGGAGGAGGTATTTGGTGCATTTGTTGTTGACGAACCGGTCGCTGGGGTCCATTTCGCGGACGCGGGTCAGGATGGCGCTGGCCCCCGCCAGATCACCCTGGTGCTTCACGAATTTGGCCTTGGCCAGGTGTAGTTCCACGAGCGATGGGCACCGGGCGAGGGCTTCCTCTACCGTAGCCAGGGCCCGGACATGGTCACCCAGGAAATTGTAGTGGAGGGCCAGGAAATAGAGGGCCCAGATATAAGGGGAGGGCTTCTCCACCGTAGCCGGCTCTTCCGCCGCGAGTCCATCTTTGTACGCAGCCACCACATCGTGGACGACAGCTACCTTATCGGGTTGGTGGGTGTAGAGTTGCTTCAAAGTGGAGAAGAGAGAAGGCACGCCCTTGGTGAAATGTTGGCGGACGTAGGTGTCAGTCTGTCGCCGGAATTCGGTGTCATGGGCCAAATACAGGGGAATCAGTTGGAGCTGCTGGGAACGGGGGTAAACCATGGTCAGTTGACGACAGGCCTCCGTAATGCGCTCCGGCGTGTTCTCGGGTAACTCGATATCCTTGGAACGGCCGGTACGGCTCAGGGCGGTCAACTCAGCGTCCGCCAGGTCGGTAGGAATAATCCGACGGGCCTGCAGCCACTTCCACAGGTACTCGCGGTTATCGGGGTTCAGGTCAATTAACCCACGGTAGGCCACCTCGGCCTCCTCGAAGCGCCCCAAACGGTAAAGCAGATAGGCCCGTTGTTCGCGCCACGCCAGCGTATCGCACACCCGTCGCTGCACCTCATCCAAATGGGTGAGGGCCTGCTCGTAGTCGCCGGTCAGCTGGATCAGGTGATTCTTATACATGAGCACCTCACTCGTTTCGTGGTCGAACGGCTTCACGGGAATCTTGACAGCCTCTTCGTAGGACTGGAGCACCTTCAGCGCAATAGCGGGTCGGCCGGCCATTTCATTCGCCATCACCAAACCGAGCCAGAAACTCTGGTTCTTGGGCTGGAATTGCAGTAGCGTCGTGCGGGTTTGCACTAAAGCGTCATACCGGCGGAGTTGGGTTTGGAGGAGGGCCAAATCCCGCAGAATCTGAAAATTATTGGGGTCGAATTTAAGGGCCTGGAGATAACATTTCATGGCCTCGCTGTAGTTCTTGTCGGTGCGGTGGATCAGGCCGTACACGTGCCAGCAGATATGGCTGGTCAGATCCTTGGTGATACCCAGTTTAACGGTACTGATGCCCTCGTCTTTACGGTCCAGGTGGACCAGGAACAGGCCCTTCATGCACAGAGTTTCGCCGTGGTCGGGGTGCTTTTTAAGGATCTGCTCGCACATCTTCAAGCCCTTCTTGTACTGCTTTAACTCGAACTCCTTGAGAAGGTTTTTGAAAAGGTTGGTCTCCTTGTTGGGCAGCAGTCGGTGTGGCGGAATGCCATTGCGTATCAAATTCTGTCGGGCGGTCATGGTAGCGAGAGGTCACACAAAAAAAAATATTCGGGGAACGGCTAAGGAAAGGAGGCGATAGGGGAGGGTCGACCTTCGGATAAAAGCAGGAGGGTCCGGGCGTTGGGATGGGGAGAGAATAGATGCAGGGAGTAGAGGGGCTTGGGGGGAATTGACCGGCCGGGTTGGGAAGAGTGGGTTGGGTACCGCAGAAAAAGGGTAGGGGAAGAGGGGCGCAGGCAGGATTCAGGATCGGGACAGATAGGATAGATTAGTCTCACCTCGAGACGACTGAGGTGAGGTGAGGTGGATGGTGGTGGAATAGGCTAGAGAGAAGAAAATAGAGAGGAACTTCTTGTACGCGGGGTGTGGTTAGAGCAAGCTAATCCAAGTGCTCTCGCTGTGTCCTTTCCTTGGGCTTGTACAGCAAAGTGTGCGTCGCCTTTCTTCGAGTCGATATAATATACCTTCCAAGGCGCCCCCATAAACTGCACTCTACTCTCCTCTACCATATTGGTTGGCTATATGGAGGCGATATATAAATATGGGAGTTATTCTTTAGGGGTTTAAAAATGCATATTCCCCACATACATGTAATGTACATTGTGGACATATCATCCGCCTGTGTGCAACTATTTTTTTTCCTTATTGAAAGCCTGTAAAAGGAAACCAGCAATACCTTGGTTTTGGTCAATATTAAGCTCTCCTGCTTTGCTTATTTCTCCCCCGTTTCCCTCAGCACTGCGGGTTATCGGCGACCCTGTCTTAGCCATTTCTACCGAAGGCGAATAGTTTATCTTCCATCTCCGCCCTTAATAGCCCTAGTGTGGACCTAGAAGCGACCTGCCACGGAATCCTCCCTTCCCGTCTTAGTCATCCGGCCCTTCCTACTGCGTCTCAAGACTGGACTAGTCTTTACGAATCTTTGGAAGTCCTCTCGTTTTTCTTACTTGGTCGAGCCTTACCGGATATCCCTGAGTAACCAATAGAAAGTGACAGTTGCCGGGGCTCCTTTCGGTTATTTCCCCGTATTGCCTGCGCCTTTATCCAGTTCTGCCTTATTTTTATATATCTATCCTATCCTATCTGCCAAACCAGACCTACTATTACCGCACATCGACTATCCGACAGTGGCAGTTGGTAATTATCCCCTTTTCCCCCTAGCCCGCTTGCCCAAGCCACCCTCGCCCTCCACCCTTGGCAATCATGCAGAACGCTAAACCACCACCCTCGCATCCAACTCTTACCTCACCCCAGCTCGCTGACGCAGCCGCCGCGGCCCTGGAAAGCCTACAGCTCGACCAATCGTCCTCGGACCCATCGGAAATTAGCGAAGACGATGGCGAGGGCGATAGCTGCACCGAACAGGACGCCCATTCCGAACATTCCCCCGATCTTGACGATGAGGATCATGCCGTAGAACAAGTACAGAATCTGCCCTACTATGCCTGCCGGTAAGTTCCTCCCCCCCGATTCTTCGGGCATATCATAACACCGCTGGACCTATACCATTGGGCTGCACCGGTCGTGTCCCCTTTCGCCCGCCCCTGTGCCCTATGCGAATTGCCCCGGGTATCCCTTTAGGCCCGATATGGTTATGGATGGCAAGATTCACTAGTATTCCTCGCCAGTGATTAATCAATTGAACCGCCTCTATGTTTTCCTTCCTTGGCCGTTCCACCCCCGTCATTAATCATCTGAACGATACCTGCATCTCCTGCTTCTTCTATTCGCTTACCTCTCCACTATTCGGGGCACCAGCTACTGTGGCATCCATACCCCGTCATCAGTTGTCAAGTGTATTACTTGCCAGAAATGGTTCTGTAACTCACGTGGCAACACCTCTGGCTCACACATTGTCAATCATTTAGTGCTGGCCCGTCACAAGGAGGTGGTGCTACACCCGGAGTCCGCGCTCGGCGAATCCACCCTGGAGTGCTATAACTGTGGGTGCCGCAATGTCTTTTTGTTGGGATTTATTCCGGCCAAGAGTGATTCGGTGGTGGTTCTATTGTGTCGTCAGCCCTGTGCTGCCATTTCCAACAGCAAGGACGTCACCTGGGATATCACTGAATGGCTGCCCTTGATTGACGACCGCTGTTTTCTGCCCTGGCTGGTCACTGTGCCCTCCGAACAAGAACAGCTCCGCGCTCGTCAAGTGACGGCCCAACAGATCAACCGAATTGAGGATATGTGGAAGGAGCGGCCCGACGCCGAGTTTAACGACGTCGAGAAACCCCAGGAAGGGGATGAACCCGATCCCATTAAGCTCCGCTACGAAGACGGCTATCAGTATCAGAATATCTTCGGACCTCTGGTGCAAATGGAAGCTGAATACGATAAGAAGATGAAGGAGGCCCAGGCCCAGGAGGACATTGCCGTCCGCTGGGATATAGGTTTGAATCAGAACCGCCTGGCCTGGTTTATCTTCCCCAAACTCGAACTGGGCGAGGTCCGTCTAGCGGTGGGCGACGAACTTCGCCTGCGTTACCGTGGCGAATTACACGCCGAATGGGAGGGCAATGGTCACGTCATCAAAATCCCCAACAATACCAGCGACGAGGTGTGTCTGGAATTGAAGCGTAGCGACGATGCCCCCACTGACTGTACCCACAACTTCACCGTGGATTTTGTTTGGAACTCCACTAGTTTTGACCGTATGCAGGCCGCGCTTAAAAAGTTTGCGGTCGACGAGATGGCCGTCAGTGGCTACCTGTACCACAAGCTGCTGGGCCACGATGCCGAGCCCCCCGTTCTCAAGGCAGAATTGCCCCAGCGCTTTTCCGCGCCCAATCTACCCGAACTCAATCATTCCCAAGTCTTCGCCGTCAAAAGTGTGCTGTCCCAGCCCCTGAGTCTGATCCAGGGTCCCCCGGGTACGGGCAAAACGGTGACGTCGGCCACAGTGGTGTATCACTTGGCCAAGATGGCCGCGGGCCAGATTCTGGTGTGTGCGCCTAGTAATGTGGCAGTGGACCAACTCACTGAGAAGATTGATTTGACGGGGCTCAAAGTGGTCCGAGTCATGGCCAAATCCCGTGAGGAACTGGACTCGAGTGTCCGTCACCTGTCTCTGCACGAGCAAGTCATGAATATGGACACCTACCCGGAACTGCAGAAACTGCTCCGCCTACGTCAGAGCGTCGGTGAATTGAGTCGCAAGGACGAGCAGCGTTTCATGAAGTTACGCCGGGCCTGCGAGCGCGAAATCCTCGAAAACGCAGATGTGATTCTGACCACCTGCTCCGCCGCTGGCGATCCGCGGTTCAGCGGCCTCAAATTCCGGGCGGTACTTATTGACGAGTCCACCCAGGCATCCGAGCCCGAAATCATGATTCCCTTGGTCCACGGGATCCGCCAAGTAGTATTGGTGGGTGACCACCAGCAGCTCGGGCCTGTGATCATGAACAAACGGGCCGCCAACGCCGGGCTCAACTTTACCCTGTTCGAGCGTCTCATCCACCTTCGTCTACGTCCGCACCGTCTGCAGGTGCAGTACCGTATGCACCCGTGCCTGTCCGAATTCCCCAGTAACATGTTCTATGAGGGTTCCCTACAGAACGGTATCACCACCCAGGAGCGTCTGCGTGCCGACGTCAAGTTCCCCTGGCCCGTACCCGAAACACCCATGATGTTCCACATCAATTTGGGCCAGGAGGAAATTTCCACCAGCGGTACTTCGTACCTGAACCGCACGGAGGCCACCAACTGCGAAAAAATTGTTACCACGTTTTTGCGGGCTGGCGTGTCCCCGCAGTCCATCGGCATCATCACCCCTTACGAAGGCCAGCGAAGCTACATTGTTAACTATATGCAGTTTAGCGGTACGTTGCGCAAGGAACTGTACAAGGAAATCGAAGTGGCCAGTGTCGACGCATTTCAAGGTCGGGAGAAAGACTACATTATCCTGTCGTGTGTCCGCAGCAACGAGCACCAGGGTATCGGGTTTTTGAACGATCCCCGCCGCCTTAACGTGGCCTTGACCCGTGCTAAATACGGACTGGTCATCCTAGGGAACCCGAAGGTTCTGAGCCGCCATGGACTGTGGCATGACTTGCTGACCCATTTCAAGGATAACGATTGTTTGGTCGAAGGGGCTCTCACTAACCTTAAAGTTAGCTTGATCCAGTTGAGTCGGCCCCGCCGGCACCAGTTCAACCGTCGGTCCAAGGCCACGGCCAACTGGACTACGGACGATCCCTTAGCGGCAGCCAACGGCCGTATGTCGGGTAACGGCGGGGGTGCTCCGTCCCCGTTTGCCTCCACTGCCAATGGTCACCCTCACCACATGTGGCAGGACTCCATGAGCTCGATTGCGGCGTATTCCCAACCGGGACTGGGATCCCAATTGTCTATCCCACTGATTGGCTCTCAGACGGCACCGTTCAGCCAGGAATTGTCCCAGTTGGGTGAAGACGCCTACGGATCGTATATCCCTACTAATCCCCACCACCGCAATAACCAAGGGCATCAGAGTCGGGGTCGTCGCGGCCCCGTGGGCGGCCACGAGTCCCACCTGCGTGGACACGGCGCAGGGGTCAGTGGCCGTGGGGCTCCCCAGTCGTACTATCAAGGGGGCGGTGGCTACCGGCAAATGGCGCCTACCGACTTTGCTGGCGGACCGTCATCTGACATCATGAGCCAAACAACGGGCTACGATGAACAACTGACCCAGGGTAGTGTCGGAGTCCAGTATTCGGCGTCTATCCTCATGTCCCAGTCCGATCGAATGAACGTCGCGGATTGGCTGGGGTCTTCGCATACCCATTATGGATCCAAGTCCATGGGTAATGGAAATACCAACAATGCTTCGTCCAGTCGCCCGAATGGCAACAGTAGAAGCCATCATCATTCCTCGCATCCTACTTCGACGGCCCGCGCTTACGGTGGTTACCATGACCCCGACGTACACGCTGGCGGCGGCTTGTACGACTACCTCGACGATATCTATAAGGCCCACCCCGTGCAGGCCCCTCGTAATTCCCTCTACGGCGGGGCCCCAGCGGGTGGCAGAAAGGGACCGTCGGGCCACCCGGGAGTCGCGGATGATGCCCAGTCCGACTTTGGCTCGGAATTGAATTCCCAAAAATTCACGCAGTTCTAGTGGGATGTGCGGGAGCGGGGTTTAGTCCGTTGATATAGTGATGCGTAGCGCCGCAATTTCTCCCCCCTTCTTCATTTTCCCCTCTGCCATCGTACCAATCTCGGCTTTTCCACCAACGACTCACTCCTGCCTTTTATACCACTCATTTTCACCCGGTCTGCTCAACTGACCAGGGTCCTGAACAAGTTATTAGACATGCTATTCGGCCCCAAAAAGTGGTGATCCGTTGAACGTCTACCTCGTTTTGCCCAATGTTTGGCGTTCACTTCATTTGAGCTTCTGATTTTGGCATATAGGCCAATGTGATGAAAGTGGGCCCAGTCAGTTCCACATTCCCCTACATTATCTCTGTTTAGAGAGGTGGTTTATTCAGAGTCGTTCTAACAACTCACCTTGCCAGATTGTTCATGATTCGAACCTTTCTGTGCTTAAGGGTAGGCATGTAATAGGCGCTCAGCAATATGGGTGGGTGAGCACCACCTTTCAGCCAGCACGGCGCTGGGTATCGAAGAAGTGCATAGTTTACGCGTGCCTACGAAGAAAAGGGTGTGCTCGAGTGGATTGAAGTATAATTATACCCTTGAGTCTTTTATGGCACAAATTTTGCTCGCTTAACGCCTGGCCCTTGGCACTTGAGGCACAGGTCTTTAATTCAGTGGAGGGTAATATTCTCTTCACTAAGTTTCATTGTGGAGATTGCTATACCAGGAGTCCAAACCTTTTATGTGGGCACATTTCGCTAACATAATTATATAGCCCGTGCATCATCACTTTTCACTATTTCTTCCTTTATAATAAACCAACTATCACCAGCATTGCCACTTTTCTTTGACACTATGGGGCCATTTCAGTACCACTATATAGGAGTTTTAATGAAATATACATGATAGAATTTAGTGGATAATGCATTTTTAACTAGTAAAACTTGCTCTAGGCCAAGCCTCTCCCACATGAGCAATGTCAACATTTCGCCATGCACTATTTGCGGGCGTATTATCACGCCAGTGGCCTGGTTCAGAAAAAAATATTGAAGATGTTGAAATTTATTATTAATGGGTATAGTACTTTTAAATGAGTAGAAATCAGTCGCAATATATAGAAGTGCCTTTACTAAAACCTACTACTACTGATGTGCTCAATTTCAAAGCCCTTAACATTTAGTCTGCAAAACTAAAAACAACCATTGGCATCTCTTAATTTAAAGAGATAAAAAGTTATAGCACTAACTATTCCCAAGTGGTCTCCCACCTCAGTACTAAATTAGCTGACAATTCCTTAACTACGCAGATCTAACGGGATACGGTGTAAACAATTGCATATGACCATAACTGAAAATTTATGGATTACCAATGTAATACCTGGTAAAGAGCACTATTTCTGAATTTAATTGAATAGAGCACCCCTGTGCTATAATGTAAAAGATCCTAAGTATTGAAAAATATCCTATTGAAACTGCCAATACCCCCCTTTGAAAACCACATTACTTATATTTCTCAGTCCCGGGGGATTAGCCGGAGCCCTGGGCTTGTAACATTAGGGAGAAGGTGTCCCCGTCACAATTTGGGGATAGCCATAGCGAGATTAATTCTGAAGCTAATAGGTCCCCCCATTGGACCACAACCCCCTCAAGGACTGGGTTGAGTATGGGTGGAATCCAATGTTAAGCCATCCAGGAAGATCTGGTTGACCGTGGTATTGGGCGGAGCATTCACAATTTGCACCAGGGCATGCTGAATAAAGCCTACCATACGGTCAATGGAGGCTTCCGTGTACAGTTTGGTATTATAGAACACCACTGGGTCAATACTGGACCTTTTTTCAAAAAAATCGACAACAAGATTAGACTTGATCAGCTCAAAGAACCGAACGTCGGATACTTTCAAGTTGTGGGTGGGGTTGGACCCCATGGAGTCGGGTAGAATATCATAGCCCATCTCCGTGGCATAGGGGGTTTCGGTGGGGGGTTTCCCCGATGCTGCTGCCGTCCATTTAAAGATATCGACTGGACTAGTGTATTCAAACTGGGCTAAGTTAGTGTCCGTCTCTTCCAATGATAGGAGCCACGATTCGATGGTGGAGTGGCCCAGACGTACTCGAAAGGGAAGCATGTTGATACAAGGTCCAATCGTTTGGTCCATGGCGGGAAGATTAAGGCGGCGGCCGGAAGTGAAGGTTTTGAAGGTTACCTCATTCTGGTCCAGGAGGCGGCCCAAAACGACGGCATAGGCGGCCCGGAGGAGGGTGGTAACCGTAATGCCTAGTCGCTCCGCAAATTGGTACAGGGCTTCTTTGGAAACATCGAGTTTGGTTATATACACCGTATGGCCTAGTACACCGACATGGTTAGAGGCAGAAGGGGGTGCGGGTGTAGGGAGGGCATCTTGCAAATAATTGATCCAAAACGTTTGGGTCTGGAGAGGGTCTACCTGATGGTGCACATGGTCAACTAACACTGCATGAGTGACTGCTGGCGGAGGAACGGCTAGCTGGGGACAGTGGTAGGCCTCCAGTAGCAGTTTGAGTAAGGTGAAGAGCGACAGACCGTCCATTAGTGAATGGTGCAATGAAAGAACTAGGATATGAACGTTCGTGTCCATGGTGGGGAAGACAAAGTTGTGAACCATGTGGTTTTTTATGCAAAAGCCACGCTGGTTGTTCTCCATGAGAAAGGCATCCAAGGAAGACAGGGGCTCGTCAACGACCACCCATGCAGTAGGGCAGGAACGTAGAACGACTTGGGCGAACTCGGGTGTCTGTCTACCCGGTAATTCGATAAAGTGGGACCGCAAAGGGGCATGCTGTTCGGAAACGGCATTCCAGGCCTGTATCAATTGAGGAACCTCCAATGGGCCCGTGAGGGTGGCCGACAATTGAATGTGGTAAGCGGTCGGGTCGGCGGTGAGGTCCATAAGCACAGCAGACTGGGCCGAGATACACGGTAGAAAGTCCTCTACCTGGCTAAGCGTTATCTGGCGGTTAGCCAATTCATTGACTACCGCTTGAGTCTCGGTATCAGAGAGTTGGAAATAGGCGGACTTGAACAGAGTGTCAGTAGCACGTAGCATGGTTGGCTGACTCGATTACTAAAACGAAGGAGGCGAGGCTAGGGATGGGCGTACTGGGAATATATGGATGGATAGCGAGTAGGTAATGCCAAAAGGGACTCGGTGAAGTTAGAATTAAGGTGTCCGGCCGGAAAATTATTTATAAAGCAGGGCCAGTCATAATTGAGGTATTAATCTGGAGTGGAATCGGGGGCTCTATGAAAAAGACCTTTAACCCGGGTGAAAGGCTCCAGTGGCATCAAACAGACTATACCTACCCAAACTCTGTTTTATTTCTATGGGTATCCGCTTATTCTTGGCATTTACCAATACACGGCTGCAAATAAGGCAAGGGGCATGTTAATCTAATAGCGATAATGTATCATTTAACCTGTAATTCGCCTTTAATGTTCCCACCATCACCCGTCGGCACTGTACGATGAGAGATAAAGCTGTTCGTGATGTCAGGGCCCAATAAATTGGCAGGCAATCTTTGTTTTCATGCGTTTACGGCCGCCTTGCTTAGTCAGTTGTCACTCCGTCGTGCGATGTAGGCCGTTGGGTGCATTCGGTGGCAAAGTCGAGTGAAACGATCCCTCCAAGCCGGCCGATTGGTTAAGAGCACCTGGGAGCACATGCCAAGCCAC
This sequence comes from Dimargaris cristalligena, assembly GCA_027576995.1. Lineage (NCBI taxonomy): Eukaryota > Fungi > Kickxellomycota > Dimargaritomycetes > Dimargaritales > Dimargaritaceae > Dimargaris > Dimargaris cristalligena. The sequence goes on from JANBQC010000310.1 coordinate 23,332, forward strand.
AGGTGATACCGTTATCATCGATCAGGGCGTAAGTGTGAAAGTGCCAGTATACCGTGTAGATGTTTCCCATAGGAACGATAATCCATCATCAAAAGTTGAAAGAGCCTGAGAAGTATGAGGGCGTAACCGCCGGGTCATTAATTAAAGCAACGATGGTACTGTACACCATGCCATAGGTGTATGTGCGAGAAAAATGGCGGGGAAACATCCGAAGAGAATTTCCGAATAGTAAGAATCGATGGGGTTGGGATGTCGTAATGAAACAATCTGGCAATATATTAGGCCATAGAGCATTGTATAGTGCGGGCTAAGGTCTACCCAGCGAGGTAACTAAACCGAAACATTTATTTGATGATGAGGGATGTTAGTGGCCAAGAACCCATCTACAGTCTACTCTCCCGTACACGCACACCATATGGGAGAAGTTCATCCAAGCTGTATAACGAAAAATCCATTAGATTCGGCCAATATTACTAGTTAAAAATAAATTTCCCATATATTCTCCCATACACATATATTGCAAACCCTTATATAGCTGGGCTGAATTTCACCCATATGTAAAACACCATGCAGCCATATCGAACCTAGCCCATACCCATGCCTTAGTATGGCCCTTCCTCCCCCATGTTTTCCTTGCATGACCCTTTCTTGTGTCAGAGCACCTCCCTCCCATTCCTTCTCCTTGCACTTCCGCTCAAGGCCATATTCCCCCCCCGCCTAATTACTTTCTACCACTCGCCATTTAGCATGTTGGCCTAGCCTTATTAAACTCCTATACTACCGCCCGTCTGTCTCCAACCCCAATAAGCCCCCTGGTGTTTCGACTTACCATTAACCTGAAAAACTAGGCAACGTCCGGGGGCACCCGTGAGAGAAACCCCATTACCAGGAGTGGCATAGACCATAAAGGGAACAGGAACATTCTGTGGCAACCAGCCAACAATAAGTTCTACATTCTAAAGAGAACGAGGGATGGACGAATTTATCGCAGCCGAAACACACGGTCAATCAGCCGAGTCCTTCTAGAAATAGTTAGACTAGGAAAAGAGAAAAGAAGTGAGAGTTGGGGCCCGGTTCCCATAACGTCAAGTGTTTGGTTGTTTTGGGATACCTATAGTTTTATGACCCAAGGATGTGCACCTCCTACCATAGTTACCCATTTCTTGGCATCTATCCTTTGGTTCAAGGCCAAGGCAAGCGGAGCCGGTTATAAATACCCTGGAAGACCGAACAGTTGTTCAGACCATTAGCTCTACCTATTTCTTATTTTTAAACCCCGCTACTTTACCTAGCCTTTCATCATTCCCGTGCTTATATATCTTCCTGTTTAACCTTAACCATCCTCCGTACCGAACCCATGGGCAGCAGTAAGTTTTTATTCGATATGTTCCCCTAGCTGCATTGGTATCCCATAGTGGGCGGTGCTGAGAATAGAGCGCCAAGACCGACCGACCTGCACTCCCGCTTGAATCTGGTTCAGGGCGTCATATCGACCGGTGTATTTATTCTGGAGAGTCAATGTTTAGGCCCGCTATACCATATCCGGTCCTATATAATAATGCGACATGCTTAATTTGTACTAGCGGCTTTCTACAACCACTAACCACCCTCATCTGCATGTACCTCTAATTCTCTTTCAATCAATAGACCAACCCGTTCGTTATTTAATAAAGCGTCCCAGGCGCATGTCGCGAGATAAGGATGTCATCAATGAAAATGGCGAAATCGTCTACCGTCGACTGTCGGGGACGCTCGGCAGCCTGAAGCGATTTGAGGAGGCCATAACAAAGGAGGTAATTTGGAAACACCCGGCCAAATTCCCATCCCCTGATAAGCGCGAATTTATCAATCCCCGCACGGTCACCCGGGTCTTATTAATCCAGGATCACGGCTTTCACCAAACCTGGTACCGCTTCACCTATAGTGGCAACAACTACATCTGGAAGAGCGTGTCCTCCTTACACACTGAGCTCAAGTGCTACCACGAGGATAGCGGTATCCTCGTGGCTGAATTCAACGACAGGATTGGCAAACCCAGCTCCATCAATATTTACCCATTATCGGGGTGGGTTGATGGTTTCCAGGAGTTTCTGATATTTAGCGGTATTGATGTGGGTGAAACGATTATAGATTGTTACGGCACCACTGGCTATTAAATTTGCCTCCGGTGGGGCAATTCGTTGAAGAGTATCTCCCTAATAGACTTGTACATGTGTCCCCTAGTGAATGCTTCCTTAATACAACCGTATTTACATACAATTATCCATCAACAGATTGCTAGTGTGACTTACACCATAGTTGGAGAAGGTGCCAATAAACAGGCTATAGATGTTACTTCGTTGTGAGTAGATTACTCAGTTGGCCAACTCGGTATTGTTTACTAAGACAAAGGCAGGATATTGGGCCAATTTCTGATACTTTGGCGTGTGAGCCGATGGACCCCCAGACCGATGTGTACTTAACACAGCCCGGCTGTATGAATATTTAAACCGAGTGAAAGTGTGTACATACTCGATACACCGAGCAGTTTAATATTAAGAACCGTTCAATGGGCCAACGACTCTGGTGGATACAAGGAAACGATATTATATGGAGAGGTTCAACCCTGCTGTAAAACAAAAAACCCCTTAGATGAAGCAAATACCATAGGTTAAAAATGAACCACTCATATAATATGTACTGGCTCTATACTGATATACTGAGTCTGCTTGGCTATATTATGCCAAACTAAACCCTATGGTTACTCCTCAATTAGTCAGGTGCACCTCATGCCCCTTTTACTGATTAATTCGGCAATATATCTGGTATCAGCTCCTACTGCCGTCTATAAGACGCCCTTCGCAACCTTATAATGGGCATCCTCTTAAATCATTCCTTCTATGCAAAGTAATCTAGCAAATACTAACATTATAACCCACGACATTGGGCTCTAATCGATTTTATAGACAATTAGATAAATTTGGGAAAGTATATATATAAATATAGAGTAAAAAGAAAGGCCAGAAAAATACTAATAGACGGCGTATTTTTTTAAAAAAATAGAAGTCAACTACTGAAGAGATATAATAGATAGAATTGTTAACCAAAGATGTTTAGTACAATGTGCCTATAAGTCGACAGAAACAAGTGCCTCATCGGTGTTAATAATATCTAACCTGGACTGGGGTACCTCCTCCCGACCAGGGTGATGTGAAGAGGGAATAGGCATGCGAGCATACCACCACTTAAATGAAATGGGATGGGTCCAACTTGCACGACGGCTTATCGTTAGTGATAGTGGGCCCCGAGGCGGTGTTGGTCGTGGTAGGAGGAACCATCACCCTATCGTACCCACCAAGCGCATCAGGGACCTCTGCGACCCCCGCTTTCGGCGATTCGTAGTGCACTATATTCGAACTATTGGAGTAATAACGATGGTATAGACGACCAGCATCATCCAACTTTAGAGTATTGGTATACGTCAGAGGAAAACATTCCGTGTACCCAGATACTGGGCGTGGTCGATATATTTTTAATGCCATCGACACATCAGTCCAGCCCTGCTCAGCGGCACGTGCATATACTTTATCGCGTATTTCACCGGTATTGCCTACGAAGTTTAATAGCGCCCGAAAAAACTCGGGTTGACCGTAGGTCTTGGCTATAGAGAGAGCCCGGGCTATATGAGGGTCGTCGATTTCGGAAAAGAGGTTGAATTGTTGCAGGTCCATGGCAAATGTAGGCGTTAGGGTGGCGAACCGGGCTAAAGTATAGACCGCCATTTCGAACATGGCCCCTCCACACGAGTGTCGCAGCGAGTTCGTTTGTTCCAGTTGACTGACCAATTCTAGACGATCGTCCGGAGTTTTGGGCGAATTCACCCACACGACAGCCTTCTGCAGAAAATTAGAGATACGGACATAACTCGGAAGAATCCGGCGTTTTATTTCGAGCTCGAGCACTGTCATGAGTGAAGGGGACATTGCTAAATCCATCAACTTCTGCAGCTGCTGTAAATCACCCTGGTGAATCTGGTCCTCGAGGAACTGAAAAGCGCCGACAAAGGGGCCGTAGTCCCGTTGGGCGGAGTCGGTTATGGGGACCACTTGGACATGAGTGTGGAGCCATGCGAGTTCAGGGTGAAACTCCCGCAACGCCTTCTGGAGTTCCACGTCATTGGAAGTTTCCGGGTTAGGTTTCCCGGTACCCGTTATGGGTTCACCTAAGGTTGTGTATTCGAGGCGTGACAGAGGAAGATAGATATTGGACTCGACAAACCCCGGGAGAATCCAGTTAAGAATGAGCGACTGGGTTAGAACAATTGTGACGTTAGTGTTGATGTCGGGCAGGTATGGACTGAAATGGGGAGACATTCCGGACGTCCTAGCCAAGACCTATATTTTTAGAAGAATTGATGGCGGTATCATTGAATCAATGGTTACAGCCGGAGACTGAAAATCAAATAGGTTAAAAATACGGGAGAATTAAATAAGTATTTTGGTGTTTATGTTATATAATGGGGGTTAGGGATGCTCGGGGGAAGGCAGAGTTACCCATTCAATCATGGAGTAATATATTATAAGGCGAAAAATACCTCGTTGGCGATCTGATCCCTTGTGCGCTGCACTTGGTTCTGTTCAATTGATACACCGTCTGCCTGCCATTGGTCACCGGGGCCCACCGTTGGGAAGGGGGCCTTGTACCTCATATTATTCGGAACAGTTGTGGGTATACGAAGAGGACGAAGTATAGGGGGGATGACATGGTTGAATGCCAGTCTACTGGCAGTCTAAGGACTAATGTAAATAATATAACCATTTGACATAATAAGCGATCACTCTTGCACATTAATATCTGTTGGTAAATGTTCAGCGGGCAATTGTGATGCTCAGGTAGAGTCTAACCACTATTGGGAAAATAACTATCATGGCAAAACAACTGTGGGCGGTAGAAAGCCATAAATGTCAGCATAGGATCAAAAAACAGGATATTTTCCTTCCGTCCAACCCAACTTACCACTAATACCCCCTCCTCCAACTATTTATTATTTAGAATAATGGGCCCTCTCGCTGGGGTGCATACTGGTATTTTACAAAATACCTTGAGTCGTTACCATTTTATGATATGGGTGAAATTCGGCCCAGCTGTATAAGGTTTTAAATAATAAGCGTATGGGATAATGTATGGGAGATTTATTTTTAACCAGTAATATTTGCTTCATCTAATGGATTTTTCGCTATACAGCTCGGTTGAACCTCTGCCATATTCGTTCAAACGCCCTTCGCAAAGTATCCGAATGTGGGGATGGGGAATCGATGGAGCCAGCCCCAAAATGGTCGAGGGGGTTTTGGTAGAGCCACAATTGCAGAAAGAGGACGTGATGGTGGATATATGTTTATATATAGTAAATGATATATACAGCGAAACACTCTACAACAGGGCTTGTTTTATCCACCATTTAATCAGGCAAATGGCCAACTCAGAGTAGAAAATTACTCTCTCAGGAAATAAAGGTTGGCGGTGAATACAAACAAAGGGATGTACATTGCCTGCGACCGTAATTTTTAATATGTTATTCATTTACCTGTCGCCCCTAAAGGAATACAAGAAACGGACCTTGTTGGTGGTCGGTGTCATTAATTATGACGAAAAAGGAGAGCCCTCTTTGGGTGTTCCTTCTATTGGGCCCACCATATTTGGCACTGGCACCTCCTCCTCTTCCCCGCCGGCCCGCTGGTCTGATTCGAACAAACTATCGTACATTTCATTACTCAACAACTCATCCAGGGTGCTTTCCAATTCCGGTATTGACACTCGCTGCAGCCGGGCCATTTCCGGAAACAGCTGGTCGTAGAATAAACTCAGTCGCTGCTCCACCATTTGCTGTTCCTGGGGCAGTTGGCGAATGAGGGTAACTAAATATACGGCCAGCAGTAGTTTACGACTAGGGGTGAACATACGCGCGCGCATGGCACTGAGTAGAAGACGTGTGGCTTGTTCGCCGGCGCGTACTTGACACCACGCGCGGAGTAGGGCGGCAGTGGCGGGGCCGGTGAGGCGAAGACCGAGGTGCTGGGCCCGTTGGAGAAATTCGTCGATATGGGCGGGTAGTTGGTGTTGGACGCACGTCTCGAAGAGAAAGATAAGGGTGGTGTTGTTGGGCCGGAGGCCGTAGTCGATGATTTGGTCCCAGACCTGGAAGGCCAAATGGGGTTGGTCGACCTCCCGGTAGGCCCGGATAAGGGTGTTGAATAAAAGCAAGTCGAGTGGTTGAATGCCACCACTACCACCATTTCCCGTCTTTTCTGTGGGGACAGCAGCCGGCATAGGGCCTGAATGGGAATACGAGTTGGAACGCGACTGTGAAAGAGGGGGTGCCGAATCAATAAGTTTGCTCACCGCTGCCACGATGCCCTGGTGTTCGACCCCCTTACACTGTTTAAGTATCCCCACCAAGAGAGCCGGGTCCACGGTATAGCCATCCTCGCGGTGGCGCATCCGTTCGAGTAGTTCCCACGCACGCTCCAACTCACCGTTTCGGGCCAACGCCGTGATGGCCGCGGTATACAAGGCCCGGTGGAACGGAATGTTCAGTGCCTGGCATTCATCGACGGCGGCCACCGCCAGGGCATTCCGCCGACCTCGCAGGAGTCCCGCAATCACGGTGGCGTACATAGTATTATCCAGCGCCAGTCCGTCGCGTTTCAAGTCCGCAACAAGGGGACTCACCGCCTCGAGGCGGCCGAGGGCGAGCGCGCAGCGGAGGAGGGACCGGTAGATCGAATAAGTCGTCGGTAAGCCGAACCGGGCCAATCCGGCCCGTACCGCCAGGGCACTATCCAAGGCGCGGTTTTCGCATAGACCCGCAATCAAATGGCCGAACACGAAAGCATCGGGTGGGAGTTTATGTTCAACCATCCGGTCGAATAGGGCCCGCGCCGCGTCCACCTCGTGCAGTTGCAGGTGGGCCCGGATCATGAGGCCGTAAAGGGCCCGGTCCCACGGTTGGTCCCGGAACTGTTGGACGCGGTCCATCATCCGTTCCAGTAAATCGCTACGGTGATGGATGGCCAGGCGCAGCATAATGGCTAGGGTGAAGACGTTGGGGGTGACGGGACCCCGTCGCTGGGTCAGTTGTTCGAAATGGGCCACGGCACGCTCGGGACAACCCCGGCGGACTAGGGTTTGGAGGATTTGGTTATGGACGATAATGGGGAGCCCGTCAAGTTGGGCGAGGGAAGCGTCATTGACCAAGGAATCGAGCGGGGTCGACGTGCCCGGGGGTAGCAAGCCCAATGCCCGGATGAAATTGCCGCGTAGAAACGAGTCGATGGGAATGTGGTAGGTTTGGGTATCGACGTAGAGCTCCTCTATCCAGACCAAGTGAGGATGACTCTCCCCGCCGCTGCTTCCACTACGAAGGCCGTGCATGAGCAATATATCGATGGTATAGCGATCGGGCCCTTCCGGCCGCCGCTTCAGACTTCGGTATACCTGGAGGGCTCCCCTGGTATTATCCATTTCGAGCAGCCCTAAAATCAGCTGATTACAGTCCTTGCGGGACAGATCCGACGTGTCGTGGGGGATATGTTTCAGCATTTCCCGGGCTTCCATGGTTTGGCCTGTGGAGGCGAACCCCCGGAACAGGGTGATGAACACGTACGGTTCCACCGGAAACTGGTGGCTAAGCCACCCCCGTAGCACCATGTAGCCCTCGTCAAAGGCCCGTAACGCCACACACAGCTGCATGAGAAGGCGCCCGGTTTGAGCGTCGGGGGTGTACCGATACTGGGGCAATTGCTTTTTTAAAAACGCGAGAGCTCCTGTGGAGCTACGGGTCCTTGCCCGTAAAAAGTAGGTCAGGAGGCCGTGGATGATGAGTAAAGGGGCTGACACATTGAGCTCCCGGAACCGGTCGAGGACTAGGCAGGCTAGGGCAATGCGGCCCTGAAGGATGTAGCTGTGGGCCAGGATCCGGCCGTTCCGAACGGCGTGTCGCCGCAACGAGCTGTTGCGCTGGAGTACAGACACGGGACCGCGTAACAGATCCAAGGGCCGGTGAACGTGCTCGAAATCATCACTCATTCGATCCAGGAGCGCCAGACGCTCGACCCGGGCCGCATCCAAGTGGCGCCGTTGGGCATCAGTGGACTGATCGGGCCCCCCGGGAGTGTTGTGCGCGATTGAAGTGGCCGTCACTTCTAAATAGTTCATGAGCAGGGTGAGGGCCTGCTGGAACGCCGCGGGGGATAATTGATCGATCAGCCCATTGTTAGACATGTGCAAGTAACTCCGACGTAGCTGGTCGTAGTCGAAAACCGAACGGGCTAGAGCGGTTTCGAAGGACTCGGGATCCGCAAAAGGTTCGGGAAGGGATGCGGATAAGATAGCGTCTACCATGGCCGAGCGGCGTGGCTGAGCGGAGGTTCCCGAAGGCGACGGTGGGGTCGGTGTTGGTGAGGAGAATGAGGAGGACAAAGACGACGAAGAAGTAGGTAGGGCTTTCGGGCTCGCCCCGTTGGCCTCACTTCCATTGCAGGGGGTGGAGACATTTTGGGGATCTAAGGAAGTTGGAGATAACGGTCGTGGTGGATAAAGCGGCGGTGGGCTGGCAAGACACCGGGCCAAATGCAATATAGGATTTAGTAAGACCTGCGGACGCACCGACCCTTGGGGAGGGGAACCTCCTAGTAATAGGCGACATTGACCCGTTATCTGTCGAGCCAGAAGACCATAAACGGTATTGAGCATGCGGAAGGACAAAGGCAATGTTAGACGACTATAAGGCCTTTCGGGACTGGCGGAATTGAACTCAAAAGCAAGTAAATAAAAAGCTAAGCTGGATCGAATGGTTGCCCAGTGTGTCGAGTGCATTCAATTGAGCAAGGAAATCGTCCCGTTTTTGGATTCCTGTATATGACTTTGCAAATTGCGACTTAGACTTGAATAGTTCGGCTCGAATGAATGAAACCGACTTCATACCTTCACATTTGAATATTTAAAGCCAGAGCCATGAAATTATCTAAATGGCCACTCCGTGGAAAATAATGCTTGGTAATTGGGTTTTCAAGGTCAAAACTCAATTACCAAGAATCTATTATAAATTGGAAGCGGTCCAACTGAGCTGTATAACCAAAATTCCGGTTGATGAAGGGACAGGTATAACTCACTGGTTAAAAACCTATTTATTCCGTCTGTTCTTCCGTCCTGCTGGTCGTGTTGCACCAATGCAGC
>JANBQC010000311.1:0-32498 GCA_027576995.1 Dimargaris cristalligena
TTTGTCTGCCTGGGGCGGCATCAGTCCTCATTGATACTTTCAAATGACATCGCTTAATTGAATGGGAATTGGAAAAAAGGGCTTACCTTTTATATAATATTACAAGTAGAAGTTCAACCTAAAGACGTTTACTATTTGCAGAGTAAAGCAATAATAACGAATGTGCGATACAGTTGAACAGCTAGTTGATTAGTTATTGCTCTTGACGCTTTCCTTCAAATTGCTCAGAATTAAACAATCACTTGTGATGGAACCAGTATGAGTCAGATTGTGGATGCAAAATTTCAACACTCCTATATAGGCGGTTATCTGCCTGGGGCGGCATCAGTCCTCATTGATACTGTAAAGTACCATCGTATAGCAAAGGGATACTAAACTGCGACGTGACTTACTTTAATTGATAATCGACCCTAATGGTTCAAGACGAAACATACATAGGAGCAACACACACATGTATACCCCGCTAATAAATAATAAAAGGAAACCAAGATACCGCAAACAAGTTAACTGGGCCATGTTCCAAGGAACTAGGCCAGATAATATGTTAGTGGATAAATGAATAAATGGAAAGAATGATAGGTAGCAATTACCGGCGCTAATTGATACCCGCTTTATACTAGAGGGAAGCCGTTGGCTTCTGCGCCCATATCGCCCCCTCCCTCTCCACTATTTTTTTTCAAAGGAGTGGTTTTTTTTTTCATTGGATTTTTTTATGTGAAATATCTTTATCGCCCTCGTCCGAAATGGGAAGGTTTCATTGGATGGGTGGTTTAGGAGGGATAGCGGAATATTGGTTAATCACGTGATGGGTAGGCCAACTATGCAGCACCCCTGCCAAGTTACGTGTCAAAGCGCGTATTTCCACATCTGCTGGTCCTATTGATTGACTGAATGAGTCCACTAGGAAGGAGCCACTGGTTCAGATTGACAAACGCCCCACAATAGAACCGACTACTTAGAATATCTTCAACTCCTTTCGCAGTTCCAACTAGGAATCTACGCCATATTACTACTATACAAATTATAAGCAACCCACTATTATTCACAATAAAAGATACCACTTTACAAGATAACTGTTTGAATTATTGTATTTTAATCATATGGACCAGGCCTGGACTCAACAGAAAGACGTTATATTCAGTGAATAAAGGGGTTAAAGAGATAGCAAAGCCACCAAACCAACACGGTTACAAAAATTAATGACTTGTCAACTGAACATAAGTCTAGTTTCCGGGAATATGGCTAAACCACGTCGACTACCACCTGCTCCTCAGTGGTCTCTTCTTCTACGGGTTGTTCTTGATCCTGCATCTCGGCGTCTTCTTCGGCTCCGTAGTAGGGTAGAGTCTGCTCGACGATACCGAGGATATCCTCGAGCTGTTCGACGGTAAATCGTTCTTCACACTCTTCAATTAGCTATATATATATCAAAATTAACGCGCCCAGACCATGCACATACGTAGATGGCAACGCGTACAGTGGTAAATCATAGTGCAAGCAAAGTATATTGTCGAATTAGAGCACGGTAATAGCCCCGTAGTTTAGGATATATCTACTATTCGTATACAACAGTACTTAGTCAGGCGAGTGACGTGAGTGGGCTGTCTAGTAATTAGATTGTCGAATCCCCCGCTATAAGGCACGGAACTTACAATTAATAACTCGACGGCCGATTTGGGCCGCAGGTTCAAAATCTGGAGTTTCTCGGCCTTGGTAAGTTTCCAGTCCTTCATGGCTTCCATATACTGTTGAAGAGCATCCGGCGTTTGTACAGAAGCGGGGCTTTCATTGAGGAATTTGAGGGTCTGGGTAAGCCGGGTTTTGATGGTAAAAGTTGGCAATTGATCAGTGACATTATTGGAATGCCAACCAGATCAACCAAAGATAAATTAGTAACATTAGTAAAGATCGTTCGAGACCTATGGGCCTGATTAATCAACTTTGGGGTAACCACCATCACTTCCCTCTTCGGCGCTCGACCGTAAATATGTATTATACTCCATAACCTAGACCTAGGTGCGCGCGCTTTAGAACTTACCTCGAACTGGACGGTGAGTAGGTTGCTGGTGGCGATGGGGTCAAGTTTCGACTGGGTTTTCTGGTACGTCTCTTGCTCCTTCAGCAGCGCCAGTACCTCATAGTTGCTTAACAGAGGTCCGAAAGCCTTCTCGATCTTCATGGCGAATGGGAGGGTATCGGAGTGGGGGAATGGAGGTCACGTTTTGGGGAAAATCGTATATTTTTTCTATAAAAAACAGATATAGTCTAGTGTATATTACAAGAGGTACTGTAAAAGTGTGGTGCGAATGAATGGAATCGTGCAAGGGCGAAGAAGGTCTGGGTAGCGTAATTAGAGTCAGTGACGGGGCGCTTGGTAAACTATACTAACGAGGGTAATACTAGAGAGGAATGAGCGTTAGCGGGGTGGTGTGTAGTATGTCTGGGGTACGAAGTGGTCAACTGGTCGAAGGAAATCGTGTAGCGCAGGTTGTACGACTAGACTAATAGTCGAAGCGAATGGGGAGGGGGGGGGATGTCGACACCGTGAACCTTGGGGGAATAGAAGAGGCCGTCGAAGTTAGCCCCAGACTAACCTACCTACCACCCTCCCCCCACCTTCTCCTCGTCCTCCTCCTGGTATTCCCAAACCCACTTGCACATCGTTACTAAAGAAACCCCTTTTACTACACCTCCTGCTCGTCGCTATTGGAATTGGCCGCTCAGCATACCCCCTTCCCCCCATTCGAGGCCTTGTACGTCGAAGCATTTCCCCTGCTCCCTTTTTCACTTCGGCATTTCCGTATTTACCCACCGACCCAGTGTTTCACCAGGACGCACTACTTTCTACCAATTCCTGGTCAGTAGTAATAACTAACCCCAACTTCCCCAACAGTCGTTCTCCGACCCCTCATTCCCTCACCATGGCCGAACTCATCCAACAAGGGGCCGAAGCTGTAAGTTTACTGCATGACTGGTGCCCCATACCCCTTTAGACTATTTGTCCAAAAATCGTACGCAAGAATCTATCGCTCTATTTACATTTGGCCAGGACTCTTTAACATCGTAATGATTACTCGATGCATGTGTTCGCCACCGGCCCCGATAGAAAGTATTCGCCCTCTCCTTTTACGGACGGGATGCGATTGCCAAGGAGCGGTTCCCCAAGACCTACCGCCACCCGATCCTGGACAAGAAATTGACGGCGCGCCGAGTCGTTCAGGTATGTCACTGCCAATATATAAATCCCGAATAACTTCAAAGGCACCCAGCAGCTCGACTAATATTCGATTGTCCGCTCCAACCCATACCATGTATCTCTTCAAACTAATTCGCACCCCTAAAAAAATGGAACTTTCCATCATTCGCTATATATTATTGGATCGGTTGGACCGAATAGGAGGCCCGTTGTCTGTTTCGCTGCCAGCAGGCTGGTATTGATACCCCGACTGTCTACTTCATTGACACCAATCTGAACACGATATATATGGAGCGTATCGAAGGTCGTACCGTGAAGAGCTTTCTGATAGAACACTCAGGAAACCCTGCTTTGGGTAAGTCTTTACGTGTCCTGACTGGGTTTGTTGTTCATACGGTCTAGGTATATATTACTACCCTTGAGTATAACGAGTGCCTTAATCTCTCCGGTAAGGGGAGAGTTGTTAGACAAGTGTACTACGATCCCCATTCTTGTTATGACATGGTGCATGTATGAAACCCTATTTAATCCTAAACAATATTTCCCTGACCAAACTACTGCTATGATCTTACCCCCGCCCCATGTTTAGTGGACGACCTGGCTCACAAAATCGGCAAAGCGCTGGCGGCCCTTCACGGTATTAATATTATTCATGGGGACCTGACCACGTCCAACCTATTTATACGGGATTCGAACCAATCCTTGGTAAGTTATGCAAGTCCACTCAGTCGCTTTTCATACTTACGCTTGTTGATTACTTCATTGGGCGATGTGCTATACATATATATAACCACGGTCTGCGCTTTTGCCTTGGTAAATTCCGAGACAATTTATACTAACTAATTTGTCCATCGACTGCCTTATTTGACTCCTCCGGAATATCCAATACCCGTACCGCTGGTCTCCCTATATTCGCCTTAGGTCCTGATTGATTTCGGCCTGAGTTACCACTCCAGTCTGATCGAGGACAAAGCGGTGGACCTTTATGTTCTGGAACGGGCGTTCCTCAGTACTCATCCCAACAGCGAAGTCATGGTAAGTAATGGCCGCCTTGACCCATTATATTTATTATGGGCCAATCGAGAAATCGCGACGATACAGGCCAGACATCGAAACAGTTAGGACCATTCGCCCATACTGATACTAATCGAGTTGCTTTGGCGTATCATACATTCCACCCACTAGTTTGAGAAGATCGTGCAGGTCTACACCAAGAAGAGTCGCGACGGGAAACAAATATTTGCCAAACTGGAGGACGGTAAGTGGATGGGGAGGGATATATGGCCCGGCAATTGGTACTGTCGGGTTTTTGGTGCAAAGGGACTGAGTATTCCTTGGATGTTCAATCATGCCACCGACTGTCTAATATATAATTTTCTATCTGACACCAATTATTACATCCCTATTTCTGGTGACGCTTACTTAGTGCGGATGCGTGGACGGAAGCGCAGTATGGTGGGGTAATGCCTCCCTCCCCAAGATGGCCGATTGAACAAAGGCGTGTTCCATGGCTGATCCAATATGGCCAATCAGTTTATAATAACCCTTAGCTTACTGTGGCAGCCAACACTACATAGCAGTATTCCTACTTGTAGGCCGAGATGTCGATATATGTTATCGCAGCAAACACCTCAACCTAAATTCAGTCAGTTCTATATATATCTATATATATATCTATAAGGAAAACATACTTTACTGGTAATACAGTTACGGTTAAGGAGCCATGTCATAAATAGGACCGGGGGAAATAGGGATAAGAAAGGTCATCAAAAAGAATAAGACTAAAGGGTCTATTCGCCATTACGGAGAGAGATGCGGGAAGAGGAACTTCAGTGTGTAAACTTGGGGGTGTTTTTTTAATAGAAAGCGGAGAGTACGGCAGCGGAGGCAGTTTGGTGGTTTTTTAGTGCTCAATCTTGAGGTCGGATCGCTGGGGGGCGATAAGGGGGTGGAGCTGAGCCATGTAGGTGACGGCCCACCTAGGAACGAGAATGCATAATAAGATATAATCCGGGATAGAGGGTTTTAGGACATTTGCGAGAAATGGTTATGGGGATGTAGGTGTAGGTGTAATTATCACCTTGGTAAAATGACTTCATTTCATGGTTCAGCATGTATAGTATCACTTACATTAAATAGACACAGACATAGGTCATGATAAGACAGGTTCTCCACAGCCTAGGGAAGTCGAAGCAATAAGGTAACGTAGGTCGGAAGTGGAGGTATCCGGGAACAGCGCGGCTCAAGTTAAGGTTAGTTACCAGTCGGGGTCGTTCGTCTGAGGTGACCCCGTCTACTAAAGGGAAGGGCATGGTACTCACACAGGCGCGTTGAGGGTGGGCGGGAGATGCCTATAACTCCCCCGCTGCCTTTTAATTTGGTTTACAATTGCAGTATATACTATGTCTTGGCTAGGTTTAACTTACGTTTGGTCCCAGGTCTTGGGGATGACGTAGAAGCTGATGCCGGACAGGGCCACGAAAACGAGGCCGACCCATACGATGGCGAAGCTACCCATAGTGAACCGAGGTTAAGGGGGTGGAAAAGGTGAGGGGAATGCGGGGGTGGTTGGTAGGGGGAGGAGTCGCAGGGAGACGACGGTACGGTGCCAATTTTAGGGCGGCTCTAACTTAGAAAATAATAGAGACAGAGTTGTGGGGTTGCCGAATGGAATGGAATGAAGTGAAGTGAAGTGAGGTGAAACGGGGGTAATGAAAGAGAAAGGGTGAGAGGGGTTATTATAAAGAGTAGCGCATACAGAGAGGGGGGAGGAGGGGCATAACTACCACCACCAGCCCTGTCAAACCTAAGCCAAGCCAAGCCAAAGTTGAAAGTAAAGCATGACCAGCGGTGGAGTGGGGTTGTGGCACCCCGCCTATTAACTGTGGGCTTCGTCTCTAGTTGTTCTCCACCGCTGGTCTTGTGGGCGCTTATGTGGTGTTCCTGTGCGACGGTACTGGGGTTAAAGGGGGCTTCGTTGATTATTATCGTTTTCATTTTCATACGTTTTTTACATCGCCTTGTGTGCTATTATTATAGTCTCCTTACGTGCATTCCTACAGTGAGAGTGTCCATGTTACCGCTCCTCTATTCCGGCAGTTTTTACAGCTGTTTTTGCAATATCAGACAAATAGCCTAGTTTGTAGTAACTCGACCACTTTGCTCTTTTAATCCCAGATATTTCTGTGTTTTATCTCCACTGCCAAGTCAGATATTTAGTAAGGACCCTTCTCCGTCCAATGTGTGAGTGGTATATATAGGCAGGTAGGTTGCTAGTAATGTGTGGGGGGAGGGAAGGTACATTATGCTCCACGTGACCTTATTAAGGCAGCGACTAAATGGCCTAGGTATATTAGCCGTGGTCAATTACTGTAATGGTGGGGGATGCGCCTGGAGGAAAGAGGTGAGGTAAAAGGTATAGAAGAGAGGGAAGAGGGGGATTACCAAACTATGAAATAGGACAGAACGAGATTCACGCATTCTCTCGACCTATACTACTAACCAACAACCTGCCTTTCCAGTTACCGCTATTCCCCCGCTGAGCAGCCGCCCTTCTGCCCTTCGTTATTTCTTCTAAACTCATTTAGAGATCTCCCCCTCCATCCCCTCCCCTATTCCCCAGGATCAACTTTATCCCCACATACTACCGATTTCCCCGCAGCCCACACCCTCCCCTCCCTCGCATACGGACCGCCTGCAACATAGCCCTTCTCCCGCCGCCCTAGCCTAGACAGAGCCCATCACCCACCACCACCCTCTCGACCGTTAGTAGTAGACCACCCCCTCCTTCCTTTCCATCACCATGTCCAATCTCAAAACCGCCGCCTCCCTCCTCCGGCTGATCGTCCCCGCCGGCAAAGCCACGCCTTCCCCACCCGTCGGTCCCGCCCTCGGTCAGCGTGGTGTCAAGTCCATGGATTTTTGCAAACAATTCAACGACCGCACCAAGAATACCACCCCTTTAACCCCCACCCCCGTGATCATCAACATCAAGCCCGACCGGACGTTTACCTTTGTGGTCAAGCCGCCCCCGACCAGTTATTTGCTGCTGCGGGCCGCCGGAGTCACCAAGGGCGCCACGAATCCCGGCCAGGAAACGGTGGGGACCATTTCATTGAAGCACATCTATGAAATTGCCAAGATTAAGAAGAACGACCCCAGTATGGTCAGTGTCGATTTATACAAGATCTGTAAATCGATTATTGGGTCGGCACGGTCGGTGGGTGTCAAGGTGGTTCACTAAGAATATATATATATCCATTTGGTAGGCTTATATTATCTTTCTTACCATATCATATCATTTTATTATTAATAATAAAAATAGAAGCAAAGGCCGTTGTACCACATTTCAATAGACTGCGAGGCGGAATAACGTGTGGGGATGGGATACATAACCTAATAGTAGAGCATCGGTGGTGGCCTTTATACTATGGATCAGGGAATAGCCCAGGGAAGGCGGGTGAAGCGAAGGATCTGCAATACAATCTCTATTCATCGATCTCCGTATTTTTCTTTCCCCGGGGCCGGCGGTAGATGGTTTCAATTTCGCCCATCTTCATGGCGGAGTAGCGTGCCGCTGTGAACAAAAAGTCGCTCAGCCTAGTTAGGCCCGAGCAACAGAGGTATGGCATATATATATATATATATAATATAAGTTAAAATCCCATCGAATCAACATGTGGAATATGAATCAAACACTATCCAAATAACATAGGGTCGCTTACCGGTTTAAGTACCGTCCGACACTGGCATCCGCCATCTGTTGCTGGACTAGCGGGACCACTCGACGTTCGGCGCGCCGGCAAATCGAGCGCGCAACATGCAGGCTGGTGCTAGGCAAGCCCCCCGACTACAAGGTAAATATAAATGCGCAAGACTTGCCAAGTCGGTTAGTGGGCATTCCATTACCCAGGACTTAAATTACTATAAGTGGACTGTCAGCATAAGTGTAGTTATAGAATAGAGGTCCTGTACTTACAGGGATGATAAAATTCCGCAAGGGAGGCAGCCGGCCGTCCATTTCATCGATCCACCCTTCCATCTCCGCAATCAATTCGCCTTGCGGATCAAACTCTGTCCGGTTTAGGCGGGCCTCGTTGGCTGAGGTGCGCGGAGTGGCGACATTTGAGCCGATGTCCTGGATACAGCATTGGATCTGATGACATGAGTGTATTTTAGGTGCAGTTCACAAGCGATAAAATGTGCTTCAGTAAGTATATGTACAACTAGGAGGGGGGGGGTATATCCCCAGAGACTATAACCGCCTAACATAGCTTAGCCTATACCACAACCGACTCATTTGGGACCCAGCTAAAGGTTTGGGTAAGGGTGCGGCCAAATTACACGCTAGTAAGCCAAAGCGGTTCAATCTTTATCCTTTAAACCAGTGACGGTGATTATTACCTTTTCCAAACGCTCAATCAGTTCCAAATCGCCCTGTTTCCCGTACTCCTTGGCGAGTCCCAGCGCACTGGTCAGTTCATCCGTTGCACCCAGCGCCTCGAACACTTCGTCGTCCTTGGGGCGTCGCTCCCCCGTGAACAGGGAAGACGTGCCTTTATCGCCCGTTTTGGTGTATATTTTAATGCGTTTGGCGGCCGCCGAAGGGGAAGTCTCCGCTTCGCTAGGTGTAGGCGTGGCGGGTGGTTGGTCGGCGGTGTTCCAGACCCCGGCTGAGGTATGGAGGGCACGGTGAGTCAGGTTACTTGCACGCATGCCCGCTCCGGTTGAACTTAGAGCACCCTGGTGACTGTTAAGGCGGAATGGGTTCGCTGACCCGTGCTGAATGCATCTGGCTAGGTTGCTAATTCTGCGCATGGTAAACGGGAATGTTCAAGGGGTGTGTTGAAGAGGGGGGAAAGGTGGCAATTTGAATTATAAGCAGGGTGGCTCTAGCGACGGAAACCAGAAACAATAGTGTAAAGTTGTGGTTAGTCCAATTGGTTAGGGTAGGGAGGTGAGATAGACAGTCCCAACCAACTCATTCAAGGGGTGTTGGTAGAAAAGCTGAGGAAGCCCCTCCCCTCACTCAATTATATGCGCATACAATCGTAGGGGACGCAGTAATCAGTTGGCCCCATCAATCCTGCCCTATAGCAGCTGGGAATGGTCTCTTTTTACCCCACTATGCAATATAATATCCACAGCCATGTGAAATAAATCTATGCGTTGACGATATGGGTGAAATTCGGCCCAACTGTATAAGCGTTTAAATGGTAGGCATATGAGGAAATGTGCGGGAGATTCATTATTAACCAATACTATTTGCCTCATCCAACGGATTTTATGTTATACAGCCTGGTTGAATCTTTCCCATATCGAAATAATTCACCAACTTCCCTCAACGATCACTACCACCACTATATTTTAGGCGTTTAGCTAGGTCAGTTTCAGTTGAACGTATATAATTTAGCTTTAAAAAAATGAATTGCTATTTAAAAATGGTGATGCGGATATAGAGAAATCCCATGAAAGCAACATAGGTGGTGGGGGGGCAGGTGGAAGAAAGGGGCGGAGAGGAGGAGGAGGGGAAAAATACATGGCACTTGTGAAGGAAGAGCGACCCAGAGCACCTCTCCTCCACCCTAAAAATCGACTTTGCGTCGGGGAGGGGTAACATTAGAGAGGGGGGAGCAAGGGAATAAACTGAATAGGGAAAATGGCAAAGTTAGACACACTATAAGGAGCTGGAGAACAAAGGTGATTGTCCAAAGTATGATCAGTTGGAATGGGGCATAGGCCTTGGGACAGGTGAGGGAGAGAGAGAGAGAGAGAGAACTAAAGGGATATGCGAATACGAAGCGATAATTAAGGCGGACTGGGCTGGTCATAGGGTTAGGCTGATACCACGAATGCAAAGATATCTCTCTCACAAGGAGCAGCAGGGTTGTTCATGGGGTGAAACCACGTGGGCTATTGGAGTAAGTAGATCTTCAACCCACGTATTCGCCAATTGGTAAGAGGATATCGGCATGAGGGAGATTATCCAGTACAGGGCGAAACACTCCGATAGACAGTTAACGATGGAAATCCTCCGCGACGAATAGGCCTAGCCCGATATTCGTTTACCAACTTCCAGCCTAAACATCAGCCCCAGCTTAATCGGTTCGGGAGGTCAGTGGTGCATAAAATAATAAATAAAGGGTGACCTAAACAAGTGTGGAAAGGCAGCGGGTTCACACCGCAGTCGCGTCGATCTAGGACCAGTGATTATTGCGACTCGGACGAACCCGACGGCTGCGAATGGGTCGACCCGGTGGAAACGGGCGGGTTAGTCCCGGTCACAGGGGTGGGGTTGGGGAACGACGAGTTCACGGGCGTCGAGGCCGTCGATGATTCATTCGACTGGGTCTTAAAGTGGCTATGATCCTTATGGGCCTTGTAGTACGGCGACTGAACCTCGACCTTCAGGTACTGCCGCAGGAACGCCATGACGTTGGGGGTCTGCTCCAGGATATTCCCGTGCCAAATCTGGAACAAATCGGTATTCCAACGGCGGCTCACCGACACTCCGCAAATCTCGTCCCGGCTGGAAATACAGTCCTGGAGCTGTTCGCCAACCAGTAGCATCAGGAGATCGCGCCACACTTCCGGGGTCTGGGCCGTTTTGATGCGGAACACATAGGACCCGCCGTTCTGGTTACGCGGGTCTTCCCAAGTGGGTTTGATACCCTCCTTCATGAAGTGGTAGCTCTGGCGCACCTCCAGCTTATCGGGACCTTTCATGTTGTTGACGGCCCCCCAGAAGCCCTGGACGGTATCGACCAGGCAGACAGTCTTGAGGAACTGCTCGTAGTTGCTGGCGGTGTGCTGCTGGGAGTTGAACGTATCGAGCCAGAATGCCCAGCGGTTCTGGAGGGGCAGGTCACTCTTGACCAGGTTACGGGCCGCCTCGGTGGCCTCCGCGGCTGCCGCACTGATCGCCTGGCTGTCACTGGACGGAGTCATGGAGGACATGGAAGTCGGTCCAAGGGCGGGCGACCGGTGGGCACCACCGCCGTTCGGATGCGTACTATTGTTATGGTGAACATGGCTATGGCTATTATGGTTAGTGTGGTGTTGGTGGACATGGGCCTGGGAATGGCCGGGACCAGTTTGGGCCATACTCCCGGGACCCAGACCCTGGGGCTGGCTGGGGAAGCCGGGTGGACCGACCACGGGTCGGGATGAGAAAGACGGCCGCTTGACCTGGCTGGTGGGACTGCCGGCCGACGACGCGAAATTGAATGCACCGAAATTACCGACCAAACGGCTGGCATTCATAGAGGGGGAACCACTCAAGCCAGGTGGTTTGGGAGAGCCCTGGATACCAGAGCCGTGGTCCGGGTTCAAACTCGATTTGCGGGCGGGGGAGGCCATTGGAAACTGAAAGTGTACGTAAGAAGGGTAAACCGGAAGGTAGCGGGAAAGAGTGAGATGGAGCAGGAAGAAGACACCGTCAATCGAGGAGAGGTCGGATGGCAAGGCCGAAGCAAAGGGGGAGGAGGTCACTTAAAAAGCGAAGAAAGAACCGGGAAAGAAAGGGAAAGAGAGAAAGAGAGAGAGGGAGAGAAGGACATCAGAAGTCAAAGGCCGTCTCGTCTCTCTCTAAAAGAGAATGGGCTTCGGGACTCATCCTGTGGCGCTTGCCAGAGACCAGACCACAACGGTGATGATGTGCCACAACTACGGGGAAATGGCCCTTGGCTTGCTGGGCATGGTGTATATGTTCATCGATGCTATACTGCCCCTTAAATCACCGTAACTGCTACTACTACATGTATAGCCTATACTTTCTACCGCAGCTCCACACAGCACAGTCGCCGTCAAAAGGTCCATTTTACACCGAGGAAGTTGTTAATGAAGGGAGAGTGAGACTTGGTCCTGATAACCTATGTCCCTTCCTCCTGTTCAGAGTTCAGTAGATGCTTTTGTTTCCCCATTTTTATTGGACAACATGGGTGGGAGAGTGCCAATTGCTTTTCCGTACAGCTAAAGTGAAGGAGAGATGGGGATTGTAATTGGGAGAAGGCAAGCCGTACTGTCTGGTAAAAAAAACAGGTCATTTATCAAACGACATGTAGTAAACTCGAACTCAGTCTGGACGGTTAGGCTATGGTGGAAATATGTGCATCTTGAAGGGATGGTGACGGTGGGGCAAAATGGGGTGCAGTGCAAATCAACGGATCATAAAAATAGCCAACAGTCTAATAAACAATGGGCCATCGCTGAATAACACAAATGAAGGGATAGTGTGCTAATGTGAAACAAAATCTTGGAAATACATGAGATATTGACATGAGTGCGTCGCAAAGGCCGTGGCTATGCGGGATGTTCGATGCGGGCGAGGAATGGCAGGGAGGGGGTGCAGAGTGCGGGTGACTAAAAAGGAATAGTGCCGACATGGTGATGGACGGTACTATCGCTTCAGATGTCCATGCCGCCATCGTCGTCACTCTCATCGGTATCGGCAGCACCGGTCGTAGGAATCCCCCAGTCGCTATCCGTAATCGACGAAACGAGAAACGCCCGCGGGACTCGGTTTTTGTTAACCCGTCGACGGTGATACTCCCGGCCCGGAGGCGGTCCCAATGCCGCCGCCTCACTCGGCGCCGGGCCAGTCGATATCAACAGGACGAATAAAAAAAGCACCACCAACCAAATAAGCGAGGTGGGGGCCGTGAATCGGAATAAGTCGGAGTGGAAGAGCATGCTAATGAGTGGATAAGGGAAAGTGAAATAAATGAATGGGTGGGTGAGCAACAGAAGGGGATGATAAAGGGCGGCAAGTCGTCAGTTAAGCCAACGAGAGTCAACTTAGGGGGCCTGTCAAGCTAGTAGTGATGAATAGGACCTGGCTATTCTACTTAAACTAGATTATAGAGTATAAAACACGTAAAGGAAGAGGAGGGGCACAGAGAACGCGGAAGAGAAATAGAGAACTACGATATAGGTTATTTAAAGGGAGAAATCACGAACTGAACAAATGATTGAAAATATATGACGTTTTGTAGAGCAGAACTACTGGTAAAATGCTTAAACATAAAATATAATGTAGAGGTTGACCAAGTCGGTCATTTCATAAATATAATGCAATAATAAACAACAACGAAACTGTGGGCGGATGTGATACGGCCCGAGGCAGTCGTATATATATATCTTTGCTTTATTCAAGCCACGTCTCCCACATTGCACAGCACCGCGGAGGTTCCCTCCCTCTGCAGTGGCACCCAAGTTCAAGTTCAAGTTCAAGTTCAAGTTCAAGTCCAAGTCCAAGCCCAAGCCCAAGCCGAAGCTCCCGTTCCCCTCTCCTCCCCTTCCGCACAGACCTATACTCCCCCGTCGTGGCTCACCGCGTTGTCATTTTGCCGTTTTACATCCTCCAGGGTATTAATACCTTTGAAATGTGTCAAAGAGCAGTCACTCGGGGCCCACCCCCCCTGCTTATAAATAGCTCCAATGCAAGTGATAGTCGCCGTAGGGCTCTATTCCCACACCCCTAATAGCCCTGCAGCAAGGCAGGACGAAGTAGAAGCGAGTGGGGCAACGGGGATAGACGCGCGCGTTAAGAGGGACATTTGAGCAGTACGGTCTTTCGGCTTAAAAGTGGCCATTCCTTTGGAAACACAACCATCCCCTCCCCTCCAGTTATAATCAAAGGTCCCGGGCCTCCCATCTACTCCACACTACAGTTGATCCAACCCACCTTCGGGCACAAGGGGGGAGGATGGGGATGGGGGTGTCGATAAAACGAAGGAGGTGAGAGAGAGAGAGAGAGAGAGAGAGAGAGAGAATAAGCGAGTAAATCAAAGGATTCGTCGTCACATTTCAGCCGGTTCTTGGTCCGCCGGACTATAGCAGTGGCCCGGATTAACGCGCCCTAATCGTAAGAGCCCAGCACTGCCACTCTACACCGCGTACTCTTTGATTTCTTGGCTATCGCTTAAAGACTCATAGGGGCCTCGTCGTTCCATTAATACCCCAATCAATTAATCTGAAGAATTGCCCGCTAAATCCATTAAGCCCCGATTATTAAATGATGATTGCCTAATACCACCCCTCCCCCCTTGAAGTCCAACCATATTCCTCCCTCCCCTAGTCACCTTTATATTCTTAGTCTTTGAGCACCCTGGCTCATTGCTTCTCCACACTTCCTTCGCCCAGTAAATTGTCAGTAATCCCCACCATCGACCCAACCAACGGACATAGTAGCAACCCCCTTTCCTCCCTCCGTCTGCCCACCTCCGGTTCATCACCATTATTTAGTCGACTCATTGCCGGTAAGTTCAACAGTTAGGTAAGTCAAAATTATTCCTATTGGAAAATATAAATAGATGTCTCGGCAACCCCGAGACTGAGCAGCTCGTGCCGTATATCCTGATTAAAGGCCGGGGGACCACAAATTAATACAGCATAGCGGGGCGGATTAACAGCGCTGGGGGAAACCAACCAGTCGCTGGGTGGGCGCCACTGCATACCCGCCTGGTCCAACATCTCCCCCAGCCAGGGTCCCGTCAGTCTACCCCGACCCCAATGGTACGTTACATTTCCCCTTGGCCGTACTGTGCCCCCGGGTGGGCCCGCTGCTGCTGTCGCTGCCACTGCTGCCGTGGGGGACGGTAGGGTCGAGTCGGGCCCGCCATGACTATCCTCCGCACGATCTGCCCGTGTCAGTACATGGTGGAGGTGGAAATGGCGGCGGGCCGATCCACTACTCCCCTCGTCAGTACCGGCCCATTGCTGCAGCTCCTCCCGTAACCAAATGTCGCCATAGTGCTTATTGGAGTAGACCAGGAGCGCCCGCCGGTCGCGTGGTCCAAAGCGAGTACGATCAAAGTATTCCTGGAGATACTGAAACATGGGGGTAATACCCGACCCGGCGGCCAGCATGATGACTTGCGGAATCTATTGGTATAAAGTCGTAGTGGTTGGGGTTGAAGGTGTTTTAAAAAAAGATTAGGGCAGAGATAAGTAAGTACACCAATCAATACTCCCAGTATGAACGGGGAGGGAAGTGGGGGTTCAGAGAGGGAACCCCAGGGTGAGTTAGTGTCGATTTCGCATGGTCGCCCAGGTCAACCCCCCTTGTCTTTCTCCGCTTCCTACCGCTGGAGGACCTTGGTGCAGAGTAGATTAAAAGGCCCCTCCTGAGCTAGAAAAGCTCGTCAGACGAGTAGAGTTCTTACCTCTCCAATCGCGCCCTTAAATGGCCCGGGAATGGGCCCACGTAGTAGTACTCGATGACTGGGCTTTAAATCCGCCAATGTGGCGGTGTAGGGGTGATTGGGATATACCTGTAAAACACAGTGGTGTAACATACACAATCAAGGGCAGTGATAAAAGAAGTCCAGACGACGATATGAATGGGGGCAGCGTAGCAATCCATTGGATTCAGAATGACTTAAATAACAGTGGTCCGGATTTTCGTCATTATTAGGGGAAATAAAGAGAGAGAGAGAGAGAGGGAGGATCTCTAGGGGGGTTAGTATATTATTTACCTTGACTAGAAATGTGAGGTCGGTAGTCGCTGTATCAACCTGGAGGGGAGTGAACGGCCGGGTCACGTATTTGCCCTGGACCGTGACTCTGTAGGGTATACCGCGTACCGTAGAGTAAATGTAAACGGAAATGTAATCGAAGAGGACAAATTAAACGGCCATGAAAAATGAATA
Organism: Dimargaris cristalligena; assembly: GCA_027576995.1. Lineage (NCBI taxonomy): Eukaryota > Fungi > Kickxellomycota > Dimargaritomycetes > Dimargaritales > Dimargaritaceae > Dimargaris > Dimargaris cristalligena. The sequence goes on from JANBQC010000311.1 coordinate 15,847, forward strand.
GCATGCGCATGATAGGATTGGGTGTGATTGTTTTTTTTTACAAGGTACGGGAAATAGGGCGCACTTCGCACCGAATTCTCTTATTGAACACTCGCTTCGTTCTAATGGCCCGCTTACCGAATAAATACATGGTAGCCGGCGTGAATTCGCTGATGGGGCCAGGTGGCGTCTTTTGGCTGATCATCCGAACCTATAGGCCGGCAGACTAGGCGAACGGTATCGGCATTGACTGTTTCCAGGGCTACTACACCGAATTCGGTAAAGCGACTAATAGTAAGACCGTGTAGTAGTTGCCCGGGCGTACCACCACTGCTGCTACTTCCGTTGGGTTTCCGAATCATTGCATCGCTAACCAAACTTTCCCTATTGATTAATGCCGGGGGTGGGCGCGGGGAGGAAGAGGAGGAACCTGCACGGAATTGGGTGTCTGGTGAAAGTGTAGATGATTCCGGTATAGGGACGGCCATGCCCGCCTGGGCGGTCGCATATTCCTCGCGGAGTTCTTTAACGGACTGTTGGTAAAACTCAAGTTCGTCTCGGTAGGTGTCAAAGATGCAAGGCATACACCCGTTTTGGCAGCAGTCGTCTAGGGTGGGTTCGAGGGGTGGCTCGGGTAAGCGTAGTTTAAGCTAAGGGATTTCCAAGAAGGGTATAAATGGTGTAACCATTACAATAATCAATCGACCCTTAAGCTGTCAGTGAATAACCCGGGTGTGATGGAAGGGGTGGGGGCAGAATTGGCGACTCCCATCTGGCCAAAAATAAATGATATAATATTAATAAGCATGGCCATAAACACCTCTCCGGCTGGGAAACTGATATATTTGGTCCCTTCGGTGTGTTGGAGTAGCCTACCTGACCCCCTTCCTCGTATACCCCGGGCTTAGGCGGTTGAATGTGGACCGGAGGTGGTTGTGCTTCGACGGGCAATTCGAGTTTGGCTTGCGTTGTCGCCTCGGCCTCGGCTTTAAGGCGCGCGACTTCCTGGAGGTATTGCTGGACGACCGGGTTGACTGGCCGCGGCTCCTTCTTCGACATGCGGACAAGCAAAAGTGCAACCTAATGGAATAAATGAAAGAGAGAGAGAGAAAAAAAGTAATTTGACTGAACTGGTACGGGTGGAGGAAAATGGAGACTCATGACGATGGGGTTGGCTTAGGGGCTGGGGGATTCGAGTGGTCCACATCTATTTCGGAGAGGGTAGTGGGGCTGCCATTCCCTCATTGATGGCGGCATTCCAGACGGCAAGGGGTATAGTGCCTGGCACATGGTAAAAGGCGGCAGTAGCGTCCTCCCCCCTTCTCTTTTAACAGATATCATAATGGCACGCCCCATTACCGCTGCAGGGGGAGACCGATGTATCCCCTCCCCCCCGCTTGGTTCGAAGGCCCAAAGGTACGAGAAGTAAACGGGTAGTGAAAGCACGCCTAATGGCCCTCGACCTTTTCTGCCTGCTCTATATTCTCTAGATAAGAAGTGTCGCCCATTCGGGGTCAAATGCGACACGGGCAGCCGAAAGGGAGGGGTGCAGTCGACGAGACCAACGTTATGTTTTGGCCAGGGTAGCGAATTCCATGGCGCTGTGCTTGGCTAATAGATAATCCCCGGGTGGCATGTTGGCTCTTTTACTGAAATAGCCTACTATCCTATTAAACTCTCCGATGTGTGCTCCCGAGGCTCAATTATATTCAATTGGGTAGTTAGACTATTTATTGCACATGCCAACCCAAATAGACATTATTATCCCGGATCGTACCGATTTGGGAAAACCAGCATCGGCGATTTCCGTTGCCAGTATGTCACCCCAAGAATTACTCTTCGCCTTAGGCTCCGTGGCAAGCAACGAGCGCCACATCCCCGCCACCATCCATGACCTCACACCCCCGCTTGGCGGTTTACATATGGATATACATCTATAGAGTTATATAGCATCGGTCGCCCAGTTTACCATAATGGTCAATACTCCCACAGAAAGTATAAAGAAACGAAACGAAAAAACATGCGGCGATCAGTCGGCGGTTGATTTTTGTAGCATTATTCCCCCAGTCGGGTCTACATTCCTTCGGACCAATCGCCCTATTTATTTTAAGTAGCCTTGGAAACCCGAAGCCAGTAGTAGTATTGTCGGGGAGTTACCCACCCACCTCTTATATAGTACACGGCGGATTCCTCCAATCATAGCATTTCTAATGACCTGTTCATGGCGGGCACTGGGTCCCATGAATGGGTCAATAATTTGCCGCACCCAACCCGCACGCCGGATGTTTGTTTAACCGTTTCCCCGTATTTCCCTATTACTTCCCAGCAAATGACTCAATAATCATCATCGTGGAAGGAGTGAGGGAGGGGGAGAAGGGCTGGCAACCCCCACCCACGCCGCTCCTCCCCACTTCTCCGCGTATCTTTTTTCCGGTATCTACCAGCTAAGAAGCCCATTATTGGTCTTGCACATTAGGTAAAAATTATCTATACAACTGACCCCACAAAAATATCCCCCCCTCCCTCCCCATAACCGATCAAGTAACTCCATCGAAACTAAGTATTCTGGACCGTAGGTGCCAGACCCTCTTTTTAGAGAACTTTGTTAAAGAACACCCCCTTAATATACCCTCTCCTAACCATAATAAACCAGGCTACATCACCAGTAAGGGCCTCTCGCCCTACTCTCTATGGTAGGAGGAGGAGGGTGAATTAAGAAAGGGCACAGCAGCAGTGTGGTTGCAAGTCAGCCAAATAAGAAATATTGTTTTACACGCAGTGAAACAGCAACAACTAATTCGACTAGGTCGGTCCCTGGAATTTAAAAAATAGTAGTCCATTTTTATATATAATCGTGTTTTTATTATTAGCAAATAATACCGTAATTGGTAAAATGATCAAGTCGAGACTATTCAACCCAGTCAACGGGGAGGGGGGTCACCGAATTATGTATAGAAATAAAAATTAAAAAAGGGAAGAACCGCAAGCATTCCTAAATCATACTAAATGGAGCAAAACAAATTAAAAAAGACTAGACAAAAATGCACATATTAGACTATGTTACAAAGGGCGGGGGGGGGATGATAATGTAGGAATGCGTCAGTAAAAGGTATGAGCCAGAGGTGTGTTCATGGGTAACTGAAATTGTGGATGGCCAAGAGGTAGCCAAATGGGGGAGGAGGGGATCGAAATTAAAATAAAATAAGGTATTTAAAGGAGACTATTAAAACAATATAAAGTTCACAAGCGACTGATGATGGGGCAGGTGATGTGGTCAACGCGAGCGTGCAAAGCAAAATGGATTCTTGAGCAGATGAAATTAAATAAACCCCCATCTATGTCTAGTGTTGCTGGGCCAACCGATTCAGAGAAACGGTTAATACTCGGCAGAATTGGTTTTCCAACATATGCTCGAGGTTCTCCAGCTCGGCCTGACTCTTGGGCAGTTGTTGGTGGTGGTGGTGCTGCTGGAGGGGCGAAAGTAGGGGACTGCTGCTGTAGTTCATGGGGGAGTTGGTCGCACCCGTGGTCGAGTTACTGAACATAGGCAGGGCAGCCGCCGTCGAGGTGGGCAGGGGCGAAAGGAACAGCTCGTCGTCACCAACCAGGGTGGCGGGGGTGGACATGGAGCTTAGGATGGGCGAAGCATAGGGGGTGGGGGGCGTCGAAGTGTTGGCCGCCTTATCGGTCAGAGTCTTCGGGAAGGAACCCCCGGTGACCGAATTGGAACCCGTAGTGGGGACCATCTTGGCGTGGTGGGTGAGGTGGGGCACCCCGGCGGGCATATCAGCGCCCAGCTTCTCATTTTGCAGAAGCGTAGACAGGTTCAGTAGGGAAAGGACTGTGGTGACGGAGGTGGAAGACTTACGGCTACTCAGCCCGGACTTGGGCAGAGCCATTGTAGCCGCGGCCCCACAGTTACCACTCGCTTCGAGGTCCAGCGCAAGGGCACCTTCCGGACCCAATTGGCTCAGGGTTTGGGGATCCACGACCTGGGCCATACGCCGAAGCTGTTCCCGCAATTGCTGGGTTTCCGCCTGGGCGGCATCCAAGTCGCTCTGCAGCTTGTCGGAGTGGTCCTGGAGGTCCTGTACCTGGGATTCCAGGGTGGTGATGTATTCCTTGCGACGCAGACGGAAGTTGCGGGCCGAGATCTTGTTGCGGATCTGGCGGCGCTCTTTGGACGACAGTTGCTTCAGGTCGATTTCTTCTGGGTCGTCGAAACACTCAGAGGACCGTTTAAGGTTTAGCGAAGACGAAGAAGAAGGATTAGCAGTAGAAGAGGCAGAGGTTGGGGCTGAGTGACTGATGCTACTGCCACTACTGCAACTCGACTGGCTACTGATGCTGGATTTCTGGGCAACGTGGGATCCAGTCGCCGAAGGCTTGGCATTCGCCATGGCTGGTGATGAACCATTGGACTGAGGATGGGAGGAAGCCAGAGCGGAATTGATATTCACGGACATTCCCGGGGCTGACGTCGGTGGTGGCACAAGCAAGTCGGTGGTCATAACGGTAGCGCCGCTGCCGTTGCTGCTGCCCATGGGGTTGGTGGCCAGAGTAGGGGAAGTCATGGATTGGGGGCAGAAAAAGGCACCGTTGGCGGCAACCATGGAAAATGTAGCCGGGTCGATGGGCATAACGGGGGATATAGGGGAGGTGGCCATGGACGACGAGGCGGTGCTGCCAACCCCGTAGTTGTCATACATGAACGAAGGGGACCGTTGGTGGACAGGGGAGGCAGCCACCATGTCGGCGGTAGTAGTAGTTGGGTTATTGCCGGTGACGACCATATCGGCGAGCAACTGGCGGTAAAACTCGGTAGTGGGGTCGGACTGAGCGGGATACAGCGACTGGTCCAGCAGATAGCTGAGGAGGTCGCCGGAAATGGCGGAACTGTTAAGGTCCATGTTTAAGGGAAGGGGGTGGGAGCAACGAGGGAGAGGAGAGGCTAAGATGAAGCTTCGGTTAAAGGAGCGGGGTGTGAAATGATGGATGTTGAATATATATCTCTATATATATATTAGGACAACCGGCAATAGATAGTTTGGAAATCAGGAATGATTATAATAAGGGAGGTGACCAGGGGGGAGTGGTACGGGCAAAATACGGACCTGCGACAATGTAAGCATTGGCAGGCAGAGGCAATGTATCAATATATCTATATTTAAAGCGGCGGGGATGTAAGGCGGTTAAATATTGGACTCGGTCGAAGCTAGTGTAGCGGGGAGCAAAAAAATAGAAAGGCTTGGCGCCGAGGGGGGGGACAATGAAGGAGAGGGTGATGGATGTGGGTATTTAAGGAGCGCGATTGGACGGAAGTACCAAAAAACAGGGGGGGTTGCCTAAAGAGGGAGGGGAGGTTGAGAGACCTCGAAGGCAGTATAGTAATAGGGAGTCGGAAGGGGGATACTCTGCGTGTGAGAAGGATGCACAAATAACTGATGCACACAGACGCGGATAAATAGTCAAAGAAGAGGAAGGTTGGTTCGATGCGGGCTAATGTACGGTCGGAGGCAAAGTGTGACCGCGGGGGGTGTGATTCGGGAGAATTGGAGGAGGAGTTATGTGGCTTTAGAGGACTGTCAATAAGAGATGGATATATATACGAGGTGGTTCACAGCGTATAATGGGCAAGAAGATGCAGCTATTAAGAGTGTGAGTTGGTGTGGTTGTGATAAATAAGTAAAGGAAGGTTGGTCGGAGTGGGAGTCGTTGCTAAGCAAGACACGGCAGAGGAGACGGAGGAAGAGATTATTAAGCAGTCCAGCTCCTTCTGGGTGAGAGGCGATGGAGGTCCTTTTATAACGGAATGTTGAGTATCGCGATTAACCTAATCCACCCCTACAATAATCCTAACGGACCAACCAGCCAACCCCCGTTGACCTTCCCTTATCCCGGTGGTGAGCCTAGTGGGAATATAATCTTGCCAAGATTATCCCATCCCCCAAAATAAAAGGGGGCGGAAGAGGGAGGAGGGTCTCGGGGTTTAGAGGGGGTTATCGGGATATTGGGAGAGTCCACACGGACGGACGGGGTGGGCTAATGAGAAGGGGGGGACCACCCTCTCTCTCTCTCCCTATTTATTTAGTACCCGGAAAGTGGGCGAGTGAATAAACTACTATAGAGCCCATCATGCGGGGGAACCCAAAGGGCCGATTATTCAGCCTCGGAAATTTGCACGAATCGCAGACCCCGCACGGCGCCGGGCCTAGTTGGGGCCCTCTTATTAGTAAGCGTCCGCCTATCTCCTCCCTCCCGCCTATCTTCCACCACTATTATTTCGCTTTGGGTAGTAATAGTAGTGGGCGCCCCCCCTTTTTTTTGGGGGGGGGATATATCTTTCCTGGCTCAACTATATTCCCGCCCAACATACCCGCCGGTCTAGGAACATCAGTAATAGTGGGGAGAACCCACCCCATGATTATTCTAGGTAGCCATCATTCTTGGGGATGATGTCTCTCGTTCATTATCTATTATAGTAGTATTCGTTCTCCCCATACAATTAACCATATGTCCATTGAAGTAACCATCTTATTATCAGCTCCGTTCCGTGTGTGTGTCTCTCCCCCCCCCACACCAGGAATACCAAAGAAGGCCATGTAAAACATTTCCCGATACGCATTATGATTCTACTATCTATTCATTCAAAGTATTTAGGTCTATGGTCTAAGTGATGGAAAGCCATAACACACGATACGATAGCTTGCCCGTCTTTAACTATACATAATAATAATATTAATAATAGATGTATATTATGCCCAGTTTGTTGTTTTACTCTCCCCCATTGCAGCCATCCATACAATACAATTCGGCGATTTTGCCGCTCCCGAGTGCCACTGAATTCCGCGAATAGTGTGGGGCCGAAGTCCGGCGGGTGGAAAATAATAGAGCAGCAATGGGAGGAGGAGGGGGCCTCACCTCATAAAGTAGGCCTTAACCAACACCCCACACATAATATATATATATATACACACACACTATATATCCATCAATCACACACTCTCTCTCCCCTCCCAAACATGTGTGTCCGGTGGTTGGCTGATCCCTGGTGGTGCAGGTTCTCGAAATTCCACCCCTTCAATCGAATCGCGCAAGTCGCGGTCTTTTCAGCCAACCACAAAACCCGTTGAAATCTCGCATGAAAAAGAGTGGCTGACTAGCAAGGAAATGTTTAATTTTGGTCTTTTTTATTACATCTATATTTTTATCTTTGTATATTTGTACTCTATCTTTCAGCATGTTCTCCTCGCGTACTGTCCGGGGTTTTAAAGTCGCTCTCGCCACCGGTATCCTGGGAGGGGAGTAATGGCATTCCATGGTCGGCGGGTTTGACGGAGGGAGGGGGTCGCCCCTGAGGCTATCTAACTGGACAAATTAGACAAGCCGCCGACCGGTGCGGTGGTAGTGAAATAATAGCAGAGAGTGGTGTAAAACATCCGAGTTACCGGACTCTTATTAAGTAATGAAAAGAAGGAGGAGGAAATCACGCTCTTTCCATTCAATGACTGGGAGGGGAGGCTGTTGCCTTTGCCTAAGCCCGTTTGATTAAGTGGTATTAAAATGCCAAGCCCGGACTTAGGCGAGCCCTCGGGGGTTGGACCACCAATCCACTTTCAGCTAGGCCATCTCTAGGCAGTTGGACTCTCTCCCTCTCTCTCTCTCTCTCTCTCTCTATGTAGACTTCTTTTCGGTTCCTTTCCTATAGCCTACATGGTGGGGTCATTGTGGACCATTTAGTGTAACGGCCTAAATAATCATATTCGCCTCGTCTCGTCTCAATCCTATCGAATCCACCAATAATCGTGGGACACTCGGAATTCGACAAATAGCAATTAAGCTTCAATCGACGGGGTACTTGCATCTCCTCTTTGATGCTGGCTGGGCCACGGCCGCAGGATTCGATTAAGAAAGAATCCATCACACTGCCACCACCTCCTGGCCCACCTTTAGGGGGGAACTGCCAACCTTTTAATCCCGCCCATCTCACGTCCTTCCTTAAACCTTCCGGCGCTATTCTACAAACCACGGTGGTTATTCCCACTGCCGGTCTGTTTCTGACACCCGTAGGAGAGTGCGGAAAAGTTCATAAACGGTGGGATGATCAGTACCATCCGAGCGGACTTCCGCTCCTATGATCACTCGCCCTCTCTCTCTCTTCAACGGAATTATCAGACGAATGGAAGGCAATGAGCCACACACTATAGACCTACCACCGCGGTCTTAGATTGGTTCCCCAGATGAAGGTAAATAGACAGGCAATCAATTCCCCCCCCCCAGGCTGTCCAAGGGGTTATTCTTGCTATCTTTAGGTGTCCCGGAATGTCCGCCCGCTGCAGCCATGGCAGTGTTCCATCCTTTTAAATCTAATGAACAATATCAGCCCACCCCAACCCCCTGCCTTTCCTAGCCTCGCGTTATTTTCTAACTCCCCCGGCAATGCCGTCGGAAGTGACGGGAGAGGAGGCAAATGGACTTGGTCCCGATTATTACCCCCTCCTACTTTCCCATGCTAGATCATACCAAATCAACTAGGTCCCTGCCAAGCCCATAACTGTGTGAGATTGCCCCTCCCCCATGCGAGTAGAGAAGGGGGGAAAGCGACGACAAACGGCACTCTGGGAGGTCTCTCTTTTGTTAGTACATGGATTGCCTAGAGCCAGCGATTGGCCCGCTTAGATTGCCAAGTTATTGTTAAATCTCTGCTCTCCACTACCATTTGTTTCCTTTTGGAATCCTTTTAGTAAGCCCCACAAGGACCATCAATACAGGAACAACCAGCCCGTCTACATTGCCATATCGAACATCCGGGCTTGATCACCAGGAATATTAATGGAACTTGGCTAATCCCCGGAGCTGGGCCAGATCATGCCCAGCGCGGGAGGGAAGAAGGGGGGTTATAGGGTTAAGTTTCTCGCGCCGGGCTGGAATAATAGACCAACCACGCGACTAGTTTGGCCGCTACCGTGGCATATAAAGGCGCAGGGACAACCCGATGAACTATAGTATTCTTAAAGTGGTATTTTGGGACCCTGTGTACGCTTGGCCTATTCTTTATACAGCTGACAGGTGACACGACCACCCCGGGGGCTTTATATTTATATATATATATATATAATGTCAACCAGTGGTTCTGTATTATACCGGATGGGACCTTTGATCTCAATTTCTTCTCCAAAATACGGATTGCATGCTGATTTCCCGAGTTATTAATAAGCGGTTCTCCCCCACAGAGCGGTGCTTTAATTAGCGAATGTACGCTCATGTAGGTGTGCGGCAGATGGGAGTGTTACCAGCGCCCCCAATGGCCCATTTTGTCACTGGAGACCTCTCCCCTGAATACAACACCACCGTTTACTGTTATCCCGCCTTTCTTTATTTCTTTTTATTTTGGGTTATTATCCACCCTGTGAGCAGCTTCCACGTGAGGGTCGGTCGAAACCCGAGCCCAAGTCCAAGTCCAAGTGGAAACTCCTCCGCCACACACCATTATTAATAATGCTCTGTTAATAATAGGGTATTGTTATATACATTCTCTATCAAAACCCCAAAATCCGAAACGAATCAAAAAACCCGGTAATTTCCACGAATCAAAAGGAAGCTGGCTGACAGGCGCGGAGGAAACCACCAACCCAACCCAACCCAACCCACTCCCTCAGCCTCCTCTCTCTCAGTATATTATTATATTCCCCTTCCACCCTCCCAATGCCCTAATAAGCGGAGAAAATGCACCAGGCTCAGCCTAAAGGCTGTACCATAAGGGGTCCCCATGACCCTGTTCCTCCCTTTTTATTGTGTATCCACTGCCCACACACCACAAGGATCACTACCCTTTCTCTCCAATGCACCCTCCCCGCATTAAATGGTTATATACGGCTACCGCAGCACACGTCCATCTGATTGTTGCTCGCAACTGATAAACGGGGTTGGCTGTCTCCTGCTCACCGATACTTTCAGATGAAATCTGATGACGCTTTGGTACCGTGGCCACCCGCAGTTCCCCAGCGGGCAAAGTCGGGCAGGATTAGGGTAGAATACGGTGCTATTGACAGTCGCAGGGGCAGGGCAGAATAGGGAAGCTGCTGCTGGAATCCGGCTCCACCAGCGACGGTTCGATTTTGAGCGCGAAAGAGGGTCCCGCAACCACCTTCATTCATACGCGTCGAGCTCGGCATTCAAATTGGGCAAGGGACCACCACCGAGCCAGCCAGCGTGCAATGTGGGAAGTGAGGAAAATTCCGGCCAGAGCTGCCTTAGTCAGTGAATTATCAGTTGGTGGTGTATTGTCGCCGCAATTAGGATTTTTTTACCAACAGTGGGAGAGAAGCACCCCCCCCCACGCGGGAAAACAACGAGCGCAGAGATGTGTGCTGCGGACTACCACCACTATAACCTTCTTCAAGCGGATTTACTGGCTGTCCGAAATTATCCACCAATAGTAGACGTGTGTATTAGTAAGCCGGGTCCAATAACCTTGCTGCGCGATATACAAAGTAACTAACCCGGCCGGAAAAGTGCCCATTAGGTTAGTAAGAGGAGGGCCCCTTGAAAGAGGGGGGTGTATGGTGGTGGTTGTTCACAGCGTATAGCTAGATTAGACCCTTCTGGTTTTAAGGGTCATAGTGACCGCGATACTAATGGGTGCAGTATTAATATGTGGGTGTGTACATGTATGGGGTGGGGGGGGCAGAGACATAAAGGGTAGAGAGCGAGAGGCACCCCCGATTTCATTTTGGGCCATCGTCTGCCCGGCCCATTGGTGTGTCCATATGGGGAGGTGGCAGTGAAGGGCCAAATGCCTGTGGCGGTCGCACAGTCCGACGGGGATTATAGTCGCACCACAGCCGCAGTTCGGACTGCAGTACGAAGGCTGTCGCCCCCCTCCCAATCCCCTATAGCCACATACCCTTTAAGTTGATTGTTGAACGGAGGAAAATAGGTCAAGTGCCCAGTCCCCTCTATAGTCGCCTAAGTATTTTTGGGGGTTCGTCTCTTTTTGGGCACTTCGAAAACGGATGCCAATCAAGCCAGCTCGTTTTGGCGCGTAATTGATTAGCCGGTATCCTGGAAATCGCCAAGTCCGTCCTCTATCTCTGTTGTATTCTTGGACACCAAATCACGGTTATATACCTATTCTCATTCTAAAAAAACCCCCATCCGTCACTGGTCTTACTCGATATGGGGTATTCACACAGTCATCCTCTATTCCCTGAGGACTGTCCGGGAAATTCATCGGAGGGTACCCCCGCTATACCCACTTGGGCATGCCGGAGTTGCCAAGGCCCCGATCGCCCAAGTAGGCATCATCGGTGTTGTGGGCATGACGTCTGGAGGAAGGGAGGGTATGGCCTCTAACTATGCCAATATTACCAGGTGTGTGGGGGGGGGATATACGCTTGTTTATTGAGCCGGGGAGGGTTCAACAAAATGGGCCAAGTGTTGTCGGCATGGTCTTCTCTGTGTAGATAGACCGTTGGTGAAAATAAAATGTAACTGACTAAGCTTTTTAAATGTTTAGAATCTGGGAAAACAGTCGGCGGGCGATTCCTACCTTTACCCAGTAATATTCGCGTCTCATCGGCTGGATTTTGAGCTATACGGTTCTTGGATTGAACCTATCCCAATTCGATTGCCATCAAGTGTATGGCGTCTATGAAAACCACCAAGAGCCTGCGGCGATTTATAAGCAAATATTGATCACCCGACTATCCCCCAAGTGAGAGAGAGAGACTGGGTTATTTTACGGAGGATTGGAGGTGACAAATCCAGAGGAGCGTAGTTAGCTAGAAAGGCTTGGCCCGGGGCCTTGTATACAAATAGAGAGGGTAATTGGGATTATTGCATAACAAATGCACCCAAAATACCCGGCGGCGGAGTCTCATCATTTGCAGCGGAAAATGAGCCATCCTCAGGATAAACGGGTTCCCGGAGGAAATAATATGTCCTGACTAAGTTATAATAACCTAGTGGATAGTGGCTGACCTAATAAAGTTCCCAGACTCCGGGTGCGTGATGTGGTCCGCACCAGCAATATGGGGTGGGGGGCATTGGATTAGTCAGCGAGGCAGTGGGGGAGGATGTTTTTGGAAGCAGGTGTACCCCTTCTACGACCACCACAAACACCATACTGCCCACTATACTAATTCTGCAGCACCGCGAAAATAACAATATATATATATAACCCACATTCACATTCACACTCACACCCACGCCTAAAGGGGCCATACCGCAAGCAGCGGACGGTGATAAGCTAGATCCCGAATTATGGTTGGACCAATATTCCATGGCAAATCCCGAGGTGAATAAATAGATAACTGGGATGTACCGCCGTGCGAGTTGGTCGCAACGGGTCCAAAGAGCCTTGGCGAAACCTACACAAACCGATGGAGCGTTCCTCCGAGCATTGGCCATCGCAGTGTCACGCATTCACTGTCAAAACTCCTTCGGTTCATAATATTAGGAGGCATGATTGGTGGGGATGGCAGCGAGATTACTTGGGACTAGCCAAGCAAGAAAGGTGATCGATAAGAATCAACTCATCCACACTCGTTATCCACCAACACGACAAGTCCGAAGGGGAGGGTCAAAAAGACAAATAGGCACAAAAGAGGGTCGACCCCGCACGAACGGGGGGTTCTCCCCCCCATCGAGGGCTCGATACACTCGGAAAGTGCCGCTCGGTCGAGTCAAATAACCCACACCATATTCTCGGCTTTTCCTATTGCCGGTAGATCCCAAGGTCGGGGGAGGAGAGATCGACTGGCGACATTGCCCAATTTAGTCGAGCGACACTGGGGCGGCATTATGGCCCCAATCACCCTACCACGTTGATTCGGGGGATGCGCGATTTTGGTTGGGTGTGTTCGCCAAGACCGACGTTTATCGAAAACATCGGGTCGATAGAGTTTAAGGCCACACAGTGCGAGTGGGAACTTGGTGGACAACGACGTCATTGGGACCTGCTACTTCAGGCCGATATCTATTCCCTCTTTACTTGGGACTAACTATAGATAAAATAAGACAAGCTATAAATATAATAAGACAAGGAAGGGTACGGGGATATCCGAAAAATACGTGTGTGCTACGTGGCGCCAGTCGACCGGTTGGTGGTGCCAGGCTTCCGGGCGCGATGATTGGCTGCGCCAAGACCGCTTTACCACACTCCAGGCTGTTGTTGCAGGCCGCTTATCTATATCTATATCCACACCCTTAACAACTCAAATAAGTTTCTTAGTTTACTCCCACATTTCCCAATTTCGACCTTTGAAACATTCGACTATTTTAGTCCTTTGCTTATCTATTTTTCCCTAATTTTGTTCATTTCTACCGGCAACCTCGTCGGTTGTGTCCCTTCCTCCCTCATCCCACCCACCCCCAGCAACATCTATTATCCGGCACAGTCACATTACGTCGTTGTTACCTTATCCCCCCCCCTTTTGCATTCCTTGGCAAATAGGAAAAACAAAGAACAACTAAGCATGGCCACCCCCTACTATACCTCTTCTTCGTCCACCGCCGGCCCGAGTTGGTCCGCCGGTGGTGGGAGTGGGGAGGGTGCCCGACCCACCTACTCCTACTCGTTCGAAACCCTGACCAAGACGAACCCCCTTTCGCCCCTGGCCCAACGCCATCTCACCCGGGTCTACACTTGGCTGGCCCTGGCGTCCGGTTCGGCCGCCCTGGGTTCGTACGCCTTCATTACCGGCTATCTTCAACTCCCTGTGTGGGCGACCCTGCTCCTGTCCCTGGCCAGCGTCTTCTACCTCAGCGGCCCCCCGGCCCCCTCGGCTCTTTGGGCCTCCCCTGCCCAAATCCGTCAGACCGCCCTACTCACCGTCGCCTTCACCCAGGGTAACGCCATCGGGTCCCTCCTCAACGTGGCCCTCTACGTGGACCCCCGCATCGTCACCACGGCCCTGGCCGGCACCCTCGCCGTGTTCACCTGTTTCACCGCCAGCGCCATCTTCAGCCGTTCCCGCGTCGGCCTGTACTTCGGGGGCCTCCTGGGCTCGGCCCTTTCGGTGCTGGCCCTGCTGTCGTGGGTCAATGGGCTGTTCCTGCGCTCGGAGGCTCTGTTCGCCCTGCAACTGTACGGTGGTCTGGCCATCTTTAGCTTCTACATCATCTACGACACCCAGAAAATCCTCCACCAAATCGATATGGGCTACCTGGACGCCGCGGGCCAGGCCTTCGAACTGTACACCGATGCCTTTGCCGTCTTTGTGCGCCTGCTCATTATCCTGCTCAGGAAGGAAGAGAACCGGGAGCGTCGTCGCGACAACCGCAAGCGCTCTTAGTAATGTATCTGAATAATATCCGATATTTACCCCTCCCTCCCGCCCGCCTTTCATCCTTACTGGTCGTAAGGCTTACATGTCTGTATTGTTTCGAGTGCCACCGGGACAGGGGGAGGGGGTTACCCACCATTTTCCCTTGCTCTTTGCAGTGATACTTTGCGTAAATTTTTGAACTATATACTTGACTTCTTTTTAGTATTCTAAGCTCCCTCGGATTAACTGGCCGAGATTATACCGCAGAGCCTGTAAAATAAATATCCCTTGATAAAGTACCCGTGTTGATTTCTGAAGTTCGGGGTGCCGCTGATTGGATTTATTGATAAATGAGTTTTTAGGCACCTACAGGTTGATCCAATTAAGTGGGGAGGTCCGCCGTGGTTGGATTTGAATAACCAAACTATCAGAAACTAAGATATGTCAGTATTGCAGAAGTACAGTGGATTGGCAATGCTCTTGATAAATAGACATTGATTATTTTTTTGGGTGCGTCGTTTGAAATCGCTGATAATATAATAACCGGTTGGGTTATCCATGCTAGAAAGGTGTATGGGTTTAGGGGTTATTAAAAGAAGTGTATTTAGTAATAGCTGTTGCCTTCAGGATTCCATTGGTAATATATACCTAGCTAGCCCTAATCAAGGCACCGGTAACCTCACGTTTATAAGTAATGTGCCGGTTAATTTGGGAACTACCCCGCAATTCTAAATCGGCCGATATATTCTATTATTAATATTCGTTCCTACCAATCGGCGATGAATCGAAATAATACCATTTTAAAAGTGGGATAGTGCGGTTATGGAAGGCCAACTCAGGGGGACCTACAATCACCGTGACACTTCAAATCAAAATGTAGTAGAGGTAGCTTTGGACCCGGAGTGCCAACAAACGACCAGGTGTCCACCACCTTCCTAATTATATATAGATTAGTAGGGTAGTCTAGCGGCCATTTTTACGCAAACACGCACCACTCAGTATTCAATTTATTGGAATATATCAGACAACTCGTGAATTTATTTAACGGGTAGAATTTAGAGGAAATAATTAATCTGTTCAATAGTGAGCGTCTGATAATATAGCGGAAGTTTTCGAATCTGAGTTGATATGAAAATGGCGAGGTATATCGATCCAAAAGATTAAGCTATTGGCGGATCAGATTATTCATCCGTTGGCGGTAATCGAGGACGTTATTGGCAATTTGGGGATCGGCCTATATGCCTACCTAAATTATCTTTACGATTATAATTTCTCATACACTTCGGACAGGGGTACGAATCAGCTTCCGAATTGTGGAGTTTCATATGACAAGCGAGGTTAAATCGGGAACTATATCCTTTGGAACATTGGTTACATTGGTAATTTATAGCCTGAGCCACTTCATGCTGATCAGCTGGGCCGGCTTGAGGTGGCCCAGTTTTTCCTTTGGTGGGGTTTCTACCCACGGTCTCCTGTAATTGGGGTTGGGGTACTGGGGCTGGAGGACCATGCCTCTAATACCCGAGCCACTGGCCTTGGGTTGGATGTCTGTGTCGGTAGATTGGTCTACTCAGCTGACCTTCACCAAGGGAACTAACCATTTCTGGGTAGGGGCTTTTATAATTTTCTTATTGTCCTTGAATTGCTCAAGAAGGGTGGCATACTTGGTCAACTTAGATCCTTCCTTTCCTTAGCCAGCAGACCCCTAAACTCACTTCATTGATGTCACCCAGGTTAACTACTCTTAGTCCATCAAGAGTCCCAAGGATAGGCTTCTAATGGTAGGCAGGGCTTAGGCTTGGCCAAACAGGCTACTAGCATTAGGATGGGGGTATAGTACTAACCAATAAAGGACAGATGCAGGTTAATGTCAGGGACATGCAGCAGGCACACTTACTAGTTAGCACTAGGGAGATGAGCATATAGAGTTTATTGAGGTAAACTGGGGGATATGAATAAGCTCAGGAATCTAACCAGTCCCAGTGGGGGCCAGTTATATATGTGGGGGACTACTCCAAAGAGAGGTCCCCAAAGGGAGATACCACTATGAATACTAATGGATAAAATGTTAATCAGATAGTGTAAGGGCATAGAAGACTCCTGTGGTGAACTTACCACATTTTTTACCTACTTTTATTTTTAATCCATTTTTCACATTTATCGGAAGTACGCCCCTGATGAGTGAATGATCCCCTGCCCCTGCCCCTGACAAGTATGGTCATTTTTCCTCCATTTTTATTACTATATGGGAGAAGTTCAATCAAGCTATATAATGATTTGAATGAAAGTTCCAATTGATGTAGCGGGACTATTTTTTTATCGAAATGGGAAATAGGTAGATTGATGGGACTTTTTTTTAAAATGAGGGAAAAATGAACCCTGACCCTGTGATCAATCATAAGA
>JANBQC010000312.1:0-32486 GCA_027576995.1 Dimargaris cristalligena
TTTTATTTTTAACTAGTAATATTGGCCGAATCTAATGGATTTTTCGTTATACAGCTTAGATGAACTTCTCCCATATGGTTAAATGTGGTTTAATGTCTGAACCTAATTCTTACACGTGCAGATGAACCCCAACTATGCCCTATAGTCTACCACCACCCGGCCCTCCAAGCCTGCGCTATTCAACTCCATCTTTGATGAAGTCGCTCTTTAAGGTGCGAGCGCCATGGTGTTGGATCGGCGCCTAGGAGATGCCTACCATTGCGTTACTGCGGAATAGCCATCTTATTTTCTGGGTATGACGGGAGTCTATATTTGCTGCTTACTGTCCACAGATGTACTGCTATCTCCCCGCACCGGACATATATCATAGGATAGTGGGTAGAAATAGGCGGGGGATTGGCCCAGCAATTAACAAGGTTGGGGATAATGATTCAGATGAATCGCACTATCAGTGGCCCAAAACCACTGATCCAGTCACAACGTGTAGGGAACATATAATGCCTGTATAATTCATTTCTCTCATAGTAGCGACTGACTGAGCCAATTGGCTGGGCCCGTTGTTTTTCTTACCCGCATGTTTCGATTAGAGAGGAGACTGTTTCAAGTAGGGTTTGCCCCAACCCACACCACCCGTTTTCCCTGAACCCTTTCTCAAAGGGACAGCTCCCTCGGTTTTTCCCAAGCCAGTCCCTCTTTCTTCCCTTTTTAAACTACACTCTCCTATCCATTCTTGCCGGGCTTAGTCGGCAGCTCGAACCGTCTCTTTCCTATAACCACTACACAACACAATACACCATATCACCATGACTAGCATGCTCCTTATGCCCAGCGGGCCGGCCCTGACCGACTTCTGGAGCCAGACCCTGCTCCGCCAGGTGCGCCAGCTGCACCCGTCCGTCAAGTCCGTGTGCTCGGCCTATATCCACTTTGTGGAACTCCAGCCCGGCTTCGCCTTCCCGGAAGGCCCCCTCGATAACGATCCCAACTACCAAGTACTACAGCGGCTCATGCCCACGCCCCCGCGCGCCCTCACCACTCACACCGGCCCCAGCGCCGATTCCCAGGCCACCGATCTCCTCTATACCGAGGGCTACCTCCATGAGAACCAGCCCAACCTGGTCCACGCCCAGACCACCGGCACCGACCCGGCCGGTGTGGTCTTCCGCCCAGTGAATAACTCCCCCCACCAAATGTTCCTGGTCCTGCCCCGCCGCGGCACTATTTCTCCCTGGTCGTCCAAGGCTACCGATATTGCCAACTGTTGCCACCTGGATCATTGCGTCAAGCGCATCGAACGGGGCGTGGTGTACTTCCTGACCGTCGATACCACCAACCAAGGTGATATTAATACCACCCTCCCGGCCCCTAGCGACCCCCTGGCCCAGCCGCTGCTGGCCCTCTTCTCGGACCGTATGACCCAGACCGTGTGGGACTGTCTACCGTCCTTCAATGATCTCTTCGAGTTGGGGCTGCCGCGTCCGCTGAAGCGGGTGCCCCTACTCGCCGATCAGCCCACCGCTCCCACGGACGAGTCCCAGGTGTCCTTCGCCCAGGCCCGCGCTACCCTGGTGCAGGCCAACCGTACTTGGGGTCTGGCCCTGGCCGACGACGAAATGGACTACCTGGTCCAGGTTTTTACCGGCGCCTCCGCTCCCGGCTCGGCTACCTTGCCCACCGCCGCCCTGCTGCGTAACCCCACCGACATGGAGCTGATGATGTTCGCTCAGGTCAACTCCGAGCACTGCCGTCACAAGATTTTCAACGCCTCCTGGACCCTGGACGGAGTCGATAAACCCCATTCGCTATTCAAAATGATCAAAAATACTTTCGTCCAGAACCCCAAGGGCGTCCTGTCGGCTTACAGCGACAATGCCGCCGTCCTGGAAGGCCCCCCGGGCGTTCGCTTCGCCCCCGCGCCCCCCGTTTCACCCAAAGATTCGGCCCACTCCGGCTCCCCCAACGTATACCATTACCAGAACGAGCCCATCCATATTCTCTGCAAGGTCGAGACTCACAACCATCCCACCGCCGTGTCCCCCTTTGCCGGTGCCGCCACCGGCTCGGGTGGTGAAATCCGGGACGAAGGAAGTGTAGGCCGCGGCTCCAAGCCCAAGGCCGGCCTGACCGGGTTTATCGTCTCCCATCTCCGCATCCCCGGGGCCGAGCGGCCCTGGGAAACCGAGGGCCCTCTAGCCCAGTTGCAGAAGCCCCTGCACATCGCGTCCCCGTTGGATATCATGCTGGAAGCCCCCATCGGTGGTGCCTCCTTCAACAACGAATTCGGCCGGCCCTGTCTAACCGGGTTCTTCCGAACTTTCGCCGAACACGAGTCCGCCCTCTACGAAGATGCCCCCCTCGGCGTCCAGCAGGGCCGATTCCGCGGTTTCCACAAGCCCATCATGATTGCCGGTGGTGTCGGTAACGTCCGCCAGGTCAACATGCTCAAGAAACCCTTCTCTCCCGGTGCCCACCTCGTAGTATTAGGCGGTCCCGCGATGCTGATTGGTCTCGGTGGTGGTGCGGCCTCGTCCATGGCTTCGGGTGCTAGCTCGGCGGCCCTGGACTTCGATTCGGTCCAGCGCGAGAACCCGGAAATGCAACGCCGTGTCCAGCAGGTGATTGACAGTTGCTCGTCCTACGCCCCGGAGGATAACCCGATCCTCTTCATTCACGATGTGGGTGCTGGTGGGTTATCCAATGCGCTACCCGAATTGGTTCACGACAGTGGTCTCGGGGCCATCATCGAATTGCGGGATATCCCCGTGGATGACCCTAGCATGTCCCCCATGGAAATCTGGTGTAACGAATCCCAGGAACGCTACGTTTGCGCCGTCCACCCCGACGCCTTGGAGCTTTTCCAGGCCATCACGACCCGTGAGCGCTGCCCCATGTCTGTGGTCGGTGTCGCCACCGAAGAGCTCCACCTGCGCGTGACTGACCGCGACCACCAGGGTACCCCCAACCACCATGTCATTGACCTGCCTATGGATGTGCTATTCGGCAAACCCCCCAAGATGCATCGGTCCGACCAGACCGTAGTCCGCCGCCCAACCTCCCTCGACTCCAGCCTGGCTAGCTACCTGCCATCCCTGCCCCAGGACAGCAACGGATTACCTGATCGTATCCGGGCCGCCGCTGACCGGGTTCTCCAGTTCCCGGCCGTGGCGAGCAAGTCCTTCCTCATCACCATCGGTGACCGTTCCGTGTCGGGGTTGATCGCCCAGGAACAGATGGTAGGTCCCTGGCAGGTGCCCGTGGCCGATGTGGCCGTGACTGCCACTGGTTACTGCCAAGACACCCCCTTCTGTCCCGCCACCTCCGATTCCTCCTGCTCGGGTGAGGCCATGGCCACGGGTGAGCGCCCCCCCATCGCTCTCATCAATGCGGCCGCCTCGGCGCGCATGGCGGTTGGTGAGACCCTCACTAACCTGATCGCCGCGGATATTCCCGGCCTGGATAGCATCCGCCTCTCCGCTAATTGGATGTGCTCGGCTTCCACCCCTGGTGAAGGTGCGGCCCTGTACGAAGCCGTTATGGCGGTGGGTATGGAATTGTGTCCCGCTCTGGGTATTTCCATCCCCGTGGGCAAGGACTCCATGAGCATGAAAATGACCTGGCTCGAACAGAGTGATCCCAGCCATCCCTACCAGGGCCAGGCGGTCGAAGTGACCTCCCCCTTGTCCCTCATTGTAACGGGCTTCTCCCCCGTCACTGATGTACGCCGCAGCATCACTCCTCAGCTGCAGCATCCCAACGTCCCCGGTTACGAGCATCTCTCAGGCAGTACTTCCCTGGTTCTCATTGATTTGGGTGCCGGTCGCCAGCGTCTCGGTGGGTCTGCCCTGGCCCAGGTGTTCAACCGCCTCGGCGAAACCGCCCCGGATGTGGATCAACCCGAGCTGCTCAAGGCCTTCTATGCTGCCCTCATCGCCTGCAAGCGGTACCATGGGCCGGCCCATACGGCGGCTATCCGCGAGGATTTCAAGAACCCTCCCACCGATGATATCCGTGGTACCAAACGCCCGGTGCACCGGACGTCCCTGGATGGCGGCTCCGCTGAACAATTGGACCGTGTCGTAGAAGCCCGCCAGGCCTACGGCGGCCGGGACAGCCTGGTGCTGGCCTACCACGACCGAAGCGACGGCGGTCTCTTCGCCACCGTTGCGGAAATGGCCATGGCTGGGCGAACGGCCGTGTCGGTGGACCTCACCGGTCTGGGGGCCGACCCAGTTGCTTCCCTCTTCAACGAAGAACTGGGGGCCGTGGTGCAAGTCCCCGACGCCCACTACCAGACCTTCCTGGAGGTCTTCACTTCCCACGGTTTCCCGGCCCAACACATCCACCTCCTGGGTTCAGTAGGCGAGCTCGTACACCAGGCGGCTAACCAGGGCGAAACTGCCAACATGACTTTTACCCACCAGGGCCGAGTACTGTACAGCGAACCCATTATTCAAGTGTACCAAACCTGGGCCAATACTTCCTACCAGATGCAGCGCCTGCGCGACCATATTGAATGCGCGGAGCAGGAATATACGGCCCTGGCCGATACTCGTGACATTGGCCTATCCTACGAATTGACCTACCGGCCCGGGGATGAGTCGGCAATGCTCCAGGACTGCCGCCCTTCGATTGCCCGTTCTCTGTCGAGCAACCAACCCCGGGTGGCCATCATGCGGGAGCAAGGCAACAACGGTCAAGTAGAAATGGCCCACGCCTTCCACAGTGCCGGGTTTGAAGTGATTGATGTTCACATGTCCGACCTACTGGCCGGTAAACTTTCCCTCGACGCTTTTGCTGGTCTGGCCTGCTGCGGTGGTTTCACCTACGGTGACGTATTAGGCGCCGCCTCGGGTTGGGCCCTGTCCAGTCTCCTGTCCAAACGGATTCGCAAAGAACTAGAACACTTTATCCAGGTGCGTAACGACACCTTTATCCTTGGGGTGTGCAACGGTTGCCAATTCCTGACCCGCATTAAGGAACTGATCCCCGGTACCGAAAACTGGCCCCGGATGGTGCGGAATAAGAGTGACCAGTTCGAGGCCCGCTTCTGTCGACTCCAAGTAAATCCCACCGGAAGCCTGTGGGTGGATTCGCCGGAGGACCACAGCAATAGTACTACCTCTAACGACGCTACTGCCGTATCCCAGGCCAGTCGAACCGACAGCCCCAAGACGGCCGTGCCGTGTATTTTCCTGCGCGGCATGGTGGGTTCACGCCTCCCGGTGGCCCTGGCCCACGGTGAAGGCCGCGCCGAATTCCCCGGGGACACCCCGGCCGCCCAAACTGCGGCCATGGAGGCCTGTATCGCCCAGGGTCTGGTGGCCATGCAATACGTGGACAGTCACGGCGAAGTGGCCGAAGCCTATCCCGCTAATCCCAACGGTTCGCCGCGGGGTATTACCGGGTTGACCACCCCCAACGGCCGGATTCTGGCCATGATGCCCCACCCCGAACGTGTCACCCGGACTAGTGCCTTATCGTGGGCGCCCCCGAGTCAGGCGGGTCAATGGGGTGAAAACTCACCCTGGTTCCGGTTGTTCGTCAACGCCCGCTTATGGGTACAGGAGGTGAATTCTTCCAAATAAGGAGTGGATTTGGGAGAAATGAATTTGGTATTGTGGACATTGCCGATATGATAGCACTCGCCACTCCTGCTCATAGCCGACTTGGGCATTTATTATTATTACTTTATCCGGAATGACTTGGAGTGAACTAGTTGGCTATCCTAATTAGTAGTACCCGCCATCCTTTAGCCTCCATAGTTTCCTGAATTGCCGATATTTATGCCAACTGGGCCCGTTTGTTATATATGCTAGTTATTACCATTTTTCATTATTATCCAAGGCGAAGGGGGGCGTGCTTAAGTAGAGCCGACCCTGTCAGTTAATTACCCGCCTTTATATTGGGCCGATCCTTATCCTATCCAGTTCTTGATTTCGTTGCGCTTGCTGGGGTTGCCGTTTCATTTGATTAGGATCACGACTATTTTAGTCATGCAGGCTGATTTTCACTAAATCCATTATTGATCGCTTAACCATCTGGAAATAAGCAGGAGAGATACTACAGATGGCTGTGACAGCATTTGAGTGAAATGTAATTGGGAGAGTTCATGAAAAATCTTGGTGGCCCAAAAAAGCCCTGCAGAATATTATGGTAAACATTTAATCTATTTACCCATTTACTCGTCAATTGAAAACGGATGTAGCTGCGTCAAATCTTTCCCATTGGGATTACATTAATTCAGGGTGAAGCTAGACCTTACCTACCCATACCTACCTATTATATACATGGTCTGGCCCAAAAGTTCTGTCACTGGGGCCGTAAAATCGGTTTTACGGGCGCCATCTATTAGCGTGAAATGGTTTTAAATAGATAAACAAAAACCCTATCACATGGGAAAATTTAAAGGCTCCAGTGTTTATAGTTTTTTTACTACAATTTTTCTCCCAACTTTTCTTCTCTCATTATGGATTCTAAATTCGAAATTTGATCAAATATTAAGTTATATTATAAGCCTGGAAAAAGTGCCAATGAGACCCTAGAGATAATCCAAAAAGTCCATAGGGATGGTACTGTAACTCTTAAGACTATTTTCTATTAGTTTGTAAGCTTTAAAGAAGGTCAGTCAGGAAGAGATTGAGGATGACTCCTGCTCAGGATGCCCAAAGGAAGGCTGTAGCAAATAATATATCCAAATAGTTGCTGATATCTTGAAAACTGACTGGTGGATGACCACCCAATTGCTCAAGGGTATAACTAGAATACCTAGGTCCACTATCAACAAGATTCTGGTTGAGGGTTTGTGCTTGAAAAAGGTCTATGCCCAGTTTATCCCCCACCAGCTAACTAATAACTAAATGATATCCAGAGTAGACCACAGCTTGGACATGCAGAAAATGGGTAAAAATGACTAAAACTTTACCAGAAGCATTATCACTAGGGACAAGACTTGGTACTTCTAATATGAGCTATTAAAAAAACATGACAGCTCTGAGTGGGTAGGTACTGGAGATCCAAGACCAAAGAAGTTGTGCCTTCATCTAAGCTGAGTCAAGACCTTACTTACTGTTTTCTTCAACTCCAAGAGGATCATCCACCAGGAATTCACTCCCCAAGGCCAAATAGCCACTAGTTAGTACTACTTGGGAGTCTTAATATGCCTATTGGCAAGGATTAACTATGTAAGGCTGAAGTACAAGTAGTGAGGATCCTGGAGTCTTGTCCATAATAATGTGCCTATACTCAAGTACAAAATTATCCAAATGTTTTTAGCTAAAAGGGGTATGGTAATGCTAGACCACCCACTATATTCACCTGATCTAGCCCCAGCTAACATCTGGCTGTTCCCAAAACTTAAGCTAGCCATAAAAGGGGAGCATTACAACCCCATAAAGGACATCCAAGATGCCAGGACCAACATCATAAAGGGCATTCCAAAGGAGGGGTTTCCAGGCTACTTTCACTCATTGTTTAGGCAATTCCAGTAGTGTATTAATGAAAATGGATCTTATTTTAAATAAATAAAAAAATAAATAAAAATATTAAGCCATTTTCATTTTAGAGTACCAGTAACAGAACCTTTGGGTCAGACTGTGTATATGGGTTAAATGCAACCCAGCTGTATATAATTTTAAATAATATATATATATATAGGGAAGAAGGCTGGATACATATTTTTAACCAGTACCATTTACCTAATCTGACAGATTCTTTATTATACAGCTGGGCTGAATCTCTCTCATTTATAAATAGTCCTGGGTGATGGAAAGACTATCTAAGTAGGGTAGTGATCTAAATTTTGGAATATTTAATGGGTGGTCTAAGATAGGTACTTAGTCAGAGACATTGAACATCTGATAGGATAACTGGAAGTAAGGGCCTTTACACTATTCCCAACTGTGCAGTATCTTATTAGTTATCCCTAAACAACTAACTATTATAACTCAAGGCCCTACTAATAAACCCAGGTTTTGATTTGACCACAGTAAGTGTGTATTACTTAGGTTTACTACTCTTAGTCCATTAAGAGTCCTAAAGATAGGCTTCTAGCAGTAGGTAGGGCTTAGACTTGGCTAAGAGGTTTCCTAGTATTAGGTATAGGTATAGTACTATCTAATAAAGGATACAGTAGGTATATGCAAGGGATATACAAGAAGCATCCTTACTAGTTACTATAAGGGGGAGTAAGTGCATATAGGGTTTATTGACTAAGTAAGGGGTAAGAATAAGCTAAGGAATCTAACTAGTCCTAATAGAGCCCAGGTATATATATATAGGGATGGCTCCAGAGGGAGGCCCTAAGGGAAGGATACTACTAAGACTAAGGTATAGGGAAATAGGCTAGCCAGATGGCTACTATTATCTGGAAGACTCTGATCATAACTGGAAGAGTTTAACAGATTAGTACTTAAGTGATTAGTATAAAGAAGTGGAGTCTGGGTGGGGGAAAAGTTATACATGATAAAGGATGATCCCATGGTACTGGGGGTGACTATGGGAAAGCTAATATGGTGCTATAAGGCTTAATATGGTCAGATATCTAAGCCAGCTAGATTAAGGTGGATTAGATGGGCTAATAGTAAGAATAATAGGGTAAGTGTAATTATTATTTGACAAATCAATATAGTTGTATTCACAAGAGTAATACTTAAGAAAAGGGGGTACAGATGTATAATTACCATTGGGTATATATAGGTAATTTAATACATATATATGGAAGGAATAAATAAACTGGTTAAAAAGATGGATATTTAAATATTGGTATATTATGTGTTACAGTGAACTACATTAGTGATTTTTATGGAAACTGCCCGTGTTAGTCTGTAGAATGTGCCAAGCTTCATAGGCACTGGTCAGGATCCTTGATATAAGACAACAGCCTAGAATACCTTCAGATGTGTGACTCTTGTTAAGCTAAGGGTATGGGTAAATACTTGTTGGTCAATAATGTTTTCTAGTGGACATGAGTTTAATTGAATATAAACATAGATTTGAGTCAGATATGTCTCGATTAGGTCTTGCTAAACCATGATGTAAAATATGCATATATGTATTGCGAAAGAAGGGTGGCTTTTAAAGATCAACTAAATGTGTATGTGAAATGGGACTGATATAATGGCAATGTCGGCACAGGGAGTAAAAGGGGCCAATCATAAGACCAATTAAGAACCCAACAACAGCGGCACAGGCTTGTACATTTGGATTTGGGTGACAGATTAGACCACTCCGAGTATTAGAAATAAATTTACCACTTCCCCATGAATTTATACTACTCAAAAAAATATCACATATTCTAAATATCAATTTATCTAGATCAACGGCTTTATCAAGTGCGTTTATCCCAACCACGGGTGGCTACTAATATCACTTGCGGGAATATCTCACTTTATATAAAATGTTTATACTATTCAGGAAATCCTCAGGTTTACCCTTTGACTGAAAGTTTTAACAACATATAGGGCAGAGACATTTAAGCGCTCGTTAAACCTCTAATATTGCTCAGCCCTTCCTCGGTTGAGGCCCTGAAAGTGTGCTTTTCGAGAAGTAATTGCAAGCCTCTGCTAATTCTCACGAGGATATCATCAGCAATACCAAAGTTTCGGGCTTCCGAGTTGTTACCCGCTCCGGCGTTGGTTGTAGAAACGCCGGTATCCGCCGTATTACTCAACGGCCCGTGGCTGGAATTAATATTTTCGGTCGAACCCATCAAACGTGACATTGTTTCAATGACCACTTCGATTTTTGGCAATAGATTTTCGGAAGGGGTCGATGTAGGCCCGAGGCTATCTTGGTCAGTATGTTGACTAGAGTCGGTAGACCTCGAAGAGGCAATAGTATTCGCATGTCCAATGACGTTTCTGAGGGACGTGGCCCACGGATGGATAATATTCAGGCGATATACTATATGGTCCCAGGCCCGTTTATAGTGAATCTGGGACATGAGAGTGTTTAGGTCGCCAACAATACCATCGAGGATTTGGCTATCATCATCAGGGACCGCTGTCACTCGGGGGTCGAGTTTACGATTATAGCGAACGCGGATCTCCTTATCGCCCATTACGCCGTGGGGAGACATGGTCACATACCCTTGGAAAGAGAAGTTCTGGTAACATAGGAATTGCTCATAAGGGCTGAGAATTAATGATTGATCCGAATACTCAGTATTAAATCTCACTAAAGCCAAATCGTAATCAAATGCTAAGAAACATGGGAGATCACTCTTTCGGAAGGGATTACCAAATTCGGTGAGAAGGTCATCAAAATCTGACACCCCATGTTCCGAGGCCCACATATAAACAGTCGCTATGAACCGTCGATATTTACTAGTTTGGAGACCTTGGGGCCCGAGGGTATCCAAAGGGGAATGGTCATTGGGATTGAATTCAGGGTAGTCGTCTTCATCAGTCATGAAATCGTCATCCTCGTCAGCCATGGATTCGTCGTCATCAGCCATGGAATCGCCATCTTCATCGGAAGGAAATCCGGATTCGTCCATAGAGTCATCATCGTCAGATGTTACATGGTCAAGCTCTGGAACATCATACTGCTCATCAGAATTAGCGGCTATGTCAGTCGGTGGTCTAGTCGGGGTCGCCTGACGATCCTGGGCGATCCAGGAACGGATAATTTCCTTGAGCCCCTCCACATTATCTTCGAGAACGTAATGGGCAGCCAAATGAGCCTTTGCTAAATTGGAGATGTGACTGAGGGTATGCTGTGCCAAATCCTCGGGCAGGGTAGTCCGGCCTAGGCCAGGGAACTCGCTGGCTACCGTGTAATAGTCGCGCCGAAAGCCAGGGGCGCCCACACCCATGGGAAGGGCATCCAACATTACAATGGCGCTTGGGCCATCGTCAAGTATCTGGGCGACCAGGGGGAACAGTACATGGAAGGTATTGGCATCTATGTCGTCAGTGCGTACCTGGTCAAAATTTTGGGACCACTCCTCAAGTTCGGCGAAGTTGGTACGCAGGGAGCTTAGGGTCGGTTTCAGTCGAGTATTTCCAGTGCCAGACGAATTGCCATCCTGCATAGATAAGCTAGTGGTGGTCAAAAAGAACGAGAAGTCGGCCTCCGTTTTCACCTTATCCATTTGGCTTACTGTTGCTTGCATATGCTGGTTGTTATTCGGACTGGCCTGGCTGGCGCTCAGTGACTGGCCCTGACCCTATAATTTATCAATTCAAGTATATCGGAAGCGTAGGGTGGGTTCCGCATATCCAAAATCGTTAATGAATACTGCCCGATACAAAAGATGGGCATTGTCGCTCAAATGCTCAGCAAGGAATATAGGGACATATAGGTTGAGAATACTTCAATTACGACTAACGATAGGGTGGCCGAAGGGTAGTGGCACAAACCAGATTAATGTTGCCATGATGACTTACTTGCGAACGACGAATGAGTTGTGGACTGGCTTGACTACCCGTCACAATACCCACGGATTCAATACCATGGGGAAGACCAAAGCCGAAGTTAGCGAGGACCATGCCAACTACGGATGCAGAGAGGAAATATGACTTCATCATGACAACAGAATGGCAATGGTAAAAGAGTCGATTTAACTTATCGTTGGACGGAAAATAAGCGGGCGGTCAATTGAAATCCTTCGGTAAATATCGGAGGGGGAAAATTGAGGGGGATTGGAAAGCGCGAGGTAAAACGAAAATGTCATATAACCCGCTCTGAATATAGGGCAACTGTAAGCGAATGAAAGATGAAGGTTATGGAAAAAGGGCTGAAACCGGTGATGTTTATGTATTATTTGAAACAGCCGGACGAAGACACGCTCACAGGGGATTGGTAAGGTCTTTAGAGGCAATAGAAGGCCAACCCATCCGAGCACCAAATGGGGACAGGCATTGTTTATGGTGGTAGTAATAGAACGAAAAATGATATTATAAGTGCTGCAGCCTAGCCTCCATACAAATTGTGTTGAACCAAGCTATATGAACTTACAATAGGTCGGTTGAGTAATGGTTAAACTATTACACCGTTTTCTGTCGAAGCCACCCTTTTGACCAATCCCTATTATTGGGTCTCAGACTGGCACACGTTGCACAACATCATTGTCAAATTCTGTAGGGTCAAAAATTGGCGAATAGATAGAAGGGGATGAATAGGGGGAGAGGGGGAACAAGGACGCGGGTGTTGATACAGACAGTCCCCAAGGCAACGGTTACAGTGACCGAGGAACAACGACCCGTTGGCCTGTACGTCGGTAGGTCATTGAGTTTTTTTCTTACTTCATCTTATTTCATGGTTAGAGTTTGGTTGGGCTCACATACCATTCATACGATATTTTGGTTTTCAAATATAAAGGAAATATAGAGGTAAACTTCACCTTGTATATTATTTCTGGAGCCACGTCTGCAGCATCCCTCTGACCTTACCTATAGCGCATAAACGTATTCTCAGCATTCCCGGCACGGTTAGAGCTAGATAGAAATCACAATAGGTTTGCGTTACCCATTCATCTAGGGCTAACAAAGGCGCCATTCCTATTAAGCCAAGCCGGCACACCACCTAC
This sequence comes from Dimargaris cristalligena, assembly GCA_027576995.1. Taxonomy (NCBI): domain Eukaryota; kingdom Fungi; phylum Kickxellomycota; class Dimargaritomycetes; order Dimargaritales; family Dimargaritaceae; genus Dimargaris; species Dimargaris cristalligena. The sequence goes on from JANBQC010000312.1 coordinate 12,530, forward strand.
TTTTATTTCAAAATAAGGCGTATCAGGCCATTTCGCTAACATTAATTGTTTATATACGGGTAATATTTAGGGCGGCTGTATACAATTATACGGGATGTGCATGGGAGCTAGACGTGTTCACTTTTATACTATTTATACTTGTCCCACCGAATATGTATTATTAGTTAAACAGCCGAGTTGGACCCACCCGCCCACATTACATGTCCCTTTCACCGTCAACGAAAATGTACAAATTATCAGTTGGCGTCCGCTTTGGCATAGTCTACATATTTTTTTTTAGGTGAGAATCTAAAATTAGTTCAGAGTAAATAATCAGAGGAATTTCAATCCTTCCAATATTAGATATTCAATGATTTTGAGAGGCCTATGCGGGGGATAATGGAGGATGTTGTGCACATTAGGGGTTGGAAAGTACCAATAGAATTAGAGTCCGACCAGGGATTTTGTGATAAAATACCGGTCCATGATGTACCAGTTTGAGTAGCGCAAGCAGCCCCAAGCGTCTATACTGAGATGAGGCCGTTAGTGGGGCTCTGCAGGATGGACGTAGTTGATCATATATCGGCCGAGATCTAGCTGGCTAAGATATCCCAGTTGGGGGAAGTCTAATCACGAATGAGAGGCGATACTGGGGGCTTCGGAGGTCGGGGGGGGGCGTAATTAATTGGAATTGTAAAATGGGATAAATAGCAAGAGTAAGTGTACACCGGGCACAGTATTGGGGCATAAAAAGAATCAATGGTGGCATAACGCCAGCATCGTTTACCCTGCTGTTTGCCTTTAGGGATGAGTATAGAGGGTTCAAGGCTGGAATTAGGTAACAGGTAGGTATCAACGCCAAACCTTTCACGATCAGTCGAGTGGAGGAAGCTACAGACCGTTGATAGCCAGTAGAGTTTATTGGTTAGGCGGGATAGTAATAAGTCAGCTAAGGGGTCCCAAATATGAAGCGGATAAAAGGATGAGTATAATATCCACCGATTGTATTATGGAACGACAGAGATGCGGCACCAATTGACTGCAACTATCTTGCTATCGGTTCAGTTGATAGTTTAGATAATAGAATCGACAATTAATGATTATTTGAATGTCGACAACTAATATGATAATTTTTATGGATATTTCCGCGCCTTTGGGATGTCTACGCCCCGACAGTTATGCTCGCAATTGTCTTACTGACTGTATGTTATGATGATTTCATGACGTCTGTTTGAAATGTGGAATTCAATAAGGCATAAAGTAAATGATTACTTTGAGACCTTGGTTTGTGGAGCTCTCTTCGAAACAGATTAAGATGCACCGCGTATGCCTTTCATTTCCTTTTACGATTTATAATCATACTGCCATAATTGATTATTAAAATAAATACGTTATTCGCAAACCGGCGTATTATACTTTTTGGTAATTGGTTATTTCTATAGTTCAATTGTTGTTGAATCCCACCCATTGCTTACTTTTTCTTTCCCGACAACCGGCATGTCCCTGCCGGCCAGGAAACTCGCCATTTGTTACTAGTGTTGTGGCCGGGTCTGCTTAATCTTTAATCGCATATCCCGGCCAAACTATTTTTAGTTTAGAAAAGATAGAGAATATCACCAAAGGTCAGTCTACATCTTTTCCCACCAATATGGGTCATTTGGTGGCTTAGTCCACTTTCCATTATTCAGTATTCCTTATTTGATATTCTTAGTTATTATTTCTAGTTGGAGGATTTATTAGTTATAGAAGGCTGGGGCGTATCCCCATCCTTTGTATCTCCAAGCCACCAACATTGGTGACCTTGATTATTCTATTTACTATTCTAGTACTATAGTAGCACCAGTAAGTTGCTACATTATATTTCATTTCCTTTAACCCTGTTTTATATAAATACCCGTTGGGTATTCTCTCAATAAAGACAAGCAGTTTTTATACCATTAAGTTTTATTTCGATCCCCGGTCTTGTTCTATCCACGTCTTCATTTGGCCCAAGCCCATTCATTGTGCCCTATCCGCCGCGTACTAGAAGGGTCCCTGAGTGATCCCCAGTTGCCTAGTTGTCCCTGTCTGAAGATCAGATAATAATTGTCGCCACTGAGTGCGCGTTTTCCCATAGTTATTTAGTTTTACCACCAGGCTGCCACTGCTCCAGCCGGTCCTGATAAGGTTATCAGGTTATATTATCTTGTGGTATTAATTACGACCATAACACCAGACAAGTCTCGGCTTGAGGTTTTATGTTTAGCAATATATAGAAGTTATAGAAATACCGATTTAAATGGGTCATTATCGGATCTATGATGCAACATATCATTAAGTCTTTCATTCAACAGCGGGGATAGTAATGTTCACTATGGACAAGCATGAAAATGTACAGGTAGAAGGGTTACCATGCCTATGGCGATTTTCCCCGACTTTACGAATGTTGCTGCTACCGGCTATATAAAGGTCCCTACCATTTTTGGCCAGCATCTTTTATCTGCCCGGGTTCATAAGAGGGTTGTTCAATGCCAAAAATATGGGATTCAGTGGCGAGCCAGCCATACCATTCCAATTTTAAAGCGGGACTGTCACTTATATTTTTACATATATAATAAAATGCATACATATATCTAGGAAGTAATGGCATACATATATTTCCCCGCCCAACAGCCACGAGGGAAACTAAACCGGCTTTATTCATCATCCGAGGACAGATTGATGGTCTGATGTGACGAGGTACCAGTGGCCGACCGGGGTAGCCGGCGTGTTATTGATACTTGGGGTTGTTTGGTGGGCGGGGGAGCGGGTGTTTTACGCGTTTTTGGAGCAGTACCGAAATGGACATGAACCCCATCAGCCTCGTGGCTTATCTCTGGCTTGGGGGGATTGAGGCGGGCGGATTTGGCTGGTGGTGGGTCATCCTCCACTTCATCCAACAAGCCCTTGGAATTTACAGCCGCGGTGGCCTTCGCCGCGGCAGTCCGTCGAGATTGCCGCTGGGGCCGGCCCTTCGAAGTTGGCTGGCTTTTCGCTACGGAACCACGTTCAGCAAGATCCTCGGAAGGTCTATCGAGCTCCAGTGAAGATTGTATCTTGCTTACTGGTGCTGGATTGGAATCGGGGGTAGCTACGGAACCTGAGGGTTCCCGAAAGGACTGAGGGTTAAACGCATAGGTAGCTGCTGTATTGGGGTCCGGCTTTTCCGCCTTTACTTCGATGTCACGGTCGGAATGGTCCACGGTAAAAGTGAAATCAAATTTACGGGGTTGGTCAAGCGGGCCGTACTTCATTATTTTCTGGGATCGGATAGTGTGGAGTTCCTGTTTTAATTGGATGTCATCGACAAAGGCCTCCCGTAGCTTTAAATGGGTCCGACTCTGTCCGATTGATTCCTCTACCATTCTGGGAGGGGTTATAGTTTGGTGCAAAGGCCGAACATTTATCAAATAGAATCAGTGTATAATTCAATGATAAATCGATGGCCCAATTATGTTACCAATTTTCCTGTCGAGAGTAAGGCCAGCCACCAACTACTTCGACGGCATCTATCAACCATTGGAATATATAATTAGCGCCATTATCCAACATCAATATCAATCAATCAATAAAAAAGCAACCAGGAGGTGGAGGTACTACCAGCCCCATCAACTCGCGGTTGGGTACGAGCTACTTACTGGACAATAGCGTGGGGTTCTTCTTTGTCAACGAACAATCGAACGGCCTCATTCAATTCACGATCAATAAATACGTCTAGTACTTGGCCTTCAAGAAACTCGTTGATCAAATCCTCTATGCCAACGGAGTCTATATCCTCCACAGACGCCGGCTGATCAGCAGCGGTACCGGATTTGAGCGAAGTCCGGGACGGTGGACCGTTTGTCACTTTCCGCCGGTGGTAGTAAATGATATCTTTGGGATTGGCGACCCGGTCCGTATAGTGCATACCGAACCGCTGGGGATTGAATGAGGTAAATCCGCCACTGTAGTCGACTCTCAGGCGAATCAAAGGTAGTTGCATGCATCGAAGGCCCTCGGGTAGATCGTTTTGATCAAACCCGTACCCCATCTCGCTCAACCACGTGGTCATGGTTCGCTCGATCATGTCATCGACCTAATCAAATAATAGGGGAAATGAGGAGGCCAAAAGCGGAAAGAAAACCCCGTATTTTTTAAAAAATAAGTACCGGGCGGGTAGATTATCAGGCTTCGGACTGGTCTATGGCTGATGAGGTTATACGGGCCAGCTATCCCAAAGGGCACCTCATTCCATGCTTAAGATATAAGTTCCCTATTAAATAATAATAAAAAAAGCAACAAATTCGGTATTCGCTTGATTGAGAGTGTTTACCTTTTTGCGAAGAAAATTCATGGTACCCCTTTCGTCGAGTGGCTCTAGGCCGGGAATATTCCGGAGTGCCACATCCTCCAGCAAAAACGGCCGCACAAATTTGAGCCGAATTTTCCGCAGCCGGTAATCGCGCTGATGAAGCGAGAGCAGAGCCACGTGTTTAGTGCGGGACTCGCCATCGCAGAGGGAGGTGGCCACCGAGGAGCCGGGTTGGGTAACGGCAAAGCCGCGGGTTGAGTTGGGCTCGGGGTCGATCCGGCACTCGTGTTCGTGTCCCCACATCACCAGGTCAAAGAGGGAGTCGAGGAATTCCTCGGGAATGAAATTAGTAGGTCCGTGGGCGATTCGGTTCTGGTGGAGGACCAGGAGATTAAACCAGTCGGCGGGTGTGGTTTCGGGCCGGATCGTATTTACTTTTTTCGACAGGAAGGTGCGGTGAAGGCGCTCATCCCGTATATTGCCAAGTCCGTAGAGGGCAAGCTTAGTAGAACCCTTCTGTAATAGCAGAGGCTTGATCTCAACGCGGTCGACTTGCTGGGACTTGCCGAAATAGTTGAGCTGGCCAGTGACTGATAATAGGTCAATAGCCGATAAATTGCCATCCTAGTTTTAAGTTGGCAGATAAGGGACCAAATTCCCGAAAATAACCGGGCTAAGCTACGTTAAGAAATGGTATTTGTACGTGGAATATGGGCTTTTACCATGCCCAATATGGCTATCACATGTTACTCAGGCCGTTTTACTTTGTAAGTAGTGGACTGGGACTTACTCCGGTGGGATCATCATGGTTACCGTGGATTGTGAATACTGGAATTCCGACATTTAAATTGGGATCTTGGTAGTTGACCGAGCCGAAACTGGTAAAACAGGTGATGGTTTGTACATGCGGCAGTCATTAAAGAAACAATTAGTGGGGACATTGGGTGAGAAGTTGGCATTTTGGCCCAACCAATATAACGGATATGTGGGCAAAACAGCCCGGAAACTTGACCTGGACGGCCAGATTGGTAAGTAAGGCTTATTTAACCGCACTGAACTGCCAAAGTACAAAATGGAGGCATTGCTTCCGTACGTACCTGTTTTCCAATGTGGCAGAAGCGTCGCTGCAGAACCGTACAGCGCTGGGCTGATCCCCCATACAATACTGGCGTAATAGTTTCATGGTCGTGAACAATGCCTTCCGCGACGGACGGTTGTCGTGAAATAGGTCACCCCCAAGCAGAATCATATCTACCTAGATACACACACACACGGTGGGGGAGGGGGAATTAATAATGTAGCAAGTGGCGAAATACATATTATCATTATTATTTAAAAAACCCTCCCGAATAAGCAAACTGCCAACATAGAATGGGTATACCAAGCGAGGTCCTTTGGGTCCTAGCCAGGAACTCACCTTCTCGCGCTGGGCGATGGAGAGGATTTCTTCGAAAGCGAGAAACGAATCGTCCTTGCGAACGGGGTCCTTCTCGAGATAGCCCAGGTGGTTGTCGGTGGCCAGTAGGAGACGGAGAGTGTTCTCGGGTTCCGTGTCCATTTCGACTCCTAAGGTGGGGGGAATGGGAATAACTGCAAACAGAGTAGTAGTTCAAATAGAGACAATGGTATGACTACAATGTGACGTGGTTTACCGGAACCGAAGTATGTTTAAAGGCTAATAAGCAATCTAAAATGGGGGGAAAGGCACTGTAATGGAGAATGGCTGGACAAGCGGAAAAGTCCTTGTCGTCCTTGTCCTTGGTGACTTTGACTACGGAGCGAATGTGTGTGGAGAAGCTTCATTTATTACATACCCTATCCTTATAATAGGGAACATAATCAAGGTCCGCAGTTGCCACGTGATTTCATCATTAAGTACATTAATTTGCAGTAGAACCAGGGTTATGCAGTTGTTCACCTGCTGGCCTTCACCAGAATAACACACGACCTGCCACTACTTTGCTAGACTAGTAATTCTGGCCACTACCTATAGTGTATACCTCATATAGTATTGAGGCATTACAGGTATATCCCAATGAACATGCTCTACGCCGTCTGGGCTAGGCTTGTCTAATTTACAGGGAAATTACAGCTGAAGTCCGCGACCCATTAGGGAAAAGTACACAAACTCCCTACCACTCAGTCCCGAGTGGCTGGGCCAGATTCAACTATTGGTCTAAAGTACTGCAACTAATAAGGGATTTATCGGATAAAGGAATTCACTATCTAAAGGCAATTAGTTTCCCCAAGCGGGGATGTTTAAAGTCTCGGGAATGCCTTCTTGGCTACTGTTGCTATTAGAGACGGGCTAACATGGACAGCAAGTCATTAACAAGGCCAGCTATTAAACAGAGTAGTCAATTGGTGATTACATTTTAATCAAGTGGGGTAAATAAAAACGCACCAGTCTTTTTTGATGTCTTGGGATTATCCCAGTGGGCGAAAACAAAAACAACTCAGAAATTACACACCACCAAAGCTCAAATAGTCGAGGAAAATGTCGAACCCTATAGATTACTATTGCTCGGCCGCCAGGAAGGGGTTAGCAATCATCGATGACCCGTCGACGGGCGCTATGGTGATCACGGCGGGACCACGGCACACCATGAGGCCAATTTGGCGGACCTGGGGTTCGGCGGATTCTTCGCCCTCGGGAGCTGTGGAATTGAAAATGCACAAACAAAATTGGAATGGATCGAGCATATATAATTTAGGGTAACAGTCTCTGAATTATAGGCATCGGTGTCTATGAGCAATATCAAGGGTGGTTCTGTGGAAGGCATTCCACTCGCCCGACACTGTACCCGAATTGCGTTTGGTCAAATATATGAGATTATAGGCGTGAGTGAATAAATATATATGCACTTATACATGACGGTTACCTTTTATGACTTCCTCGGCTTGATCAAGGACCAGGTTCAGAAGTTGGTCGTATCCCTTAAGTAGACCGGTAACTAAAAAAAGGTGGAATGAGGGGGGGGGGAGGTTGACGCAAGGTTAGTCAAAAGATACTATAGCTGGTAGTAGACGGCATCATGGTAGGGTATAATAACCTAGCCAATGGAATGGGCTAAAACGAGCTTGCGATAGGGCTCTTCCTGGTGTGGAATGTAGCATAGACCCCCTGCCTGTATTGGAAAGGGACCATTTAAACAAAGCACGCACCTTCCCGGCCACCCATGAATTTCACGGTGATTTTCTTATCGGAGTACTTGGACAGATCCAGAATGGGGTTACGCTTGCCGCGCTTCTCGCCACCGTCGCGTCCGCCTTGACTGTTACCTCCACCGCGCATAGTTATTACAAGGGAAACTTGGGGAAAAGGACGATAGCTAAAGGGGATGCGTAATAAATAGCAAAGGGCAATTACCAGCTAGAAAAGTGAAATATAAGTTCGAAGAACGGGAAATGGAAAGTAGGAAAGGCGGGTGTGTAAAAACGACCTACAACAACTAAACTACTCCTTACTTGAGGTGATTGGGGGGGGGGATAGTAATGGAGGGGAGGAAGGTCTTGTCCAACAACGCCTGGGTTATGGTGAGGTGTGAACTGTATGGCGCTGGCTCTTCTATCACCCTTTCTCTATTTCTCTTTCCTTCGTACCTGCAGCAGGCCTGGAGCAGCCTGGCTATACCATCTCCGCTATTTCCCCCCCCCATCTTGCCCCAAGGCGCCTTTTTACTTGAATTGGTCACCTCTTCTACCCTACTTACTCTTCAGCCGCCGATTCCCGAAGAAAGCATTTGCTTCATCCCCCTGCCTCACCCACTACTGTATTTTACCCCTCCTCTCCCAACATGGCTCCCAACGCGACCTTTTCCACCACTGTACCCGCGGCTTCTCCGTCAGCCAGCTCCAATGCGAACCCCGCCCCCCCATCTGTGGCGGGAAACCAACGCGCCCCCGTGTCCGCTACCCGGCCTGGCCCCCCGGGCCTTATGCCTCCGACCAATCCCTTCAACAGCGCGGACGCCCTGGCCTACCTAAAGGCTGGCTGGGACGCTGAACATATCCGGGCCCAATCCGCCATTGCTGATGCACCAGGTAAATGCTAATCAGAGCCGTAGGTGCTGCACCGATACCGTAACTGACTGCTAACGACCTGCACTGAGCTATCCGGCCACTGTACTGTATATGCTAACCCTTAGCCGAAATCATTACATGTATTATTTATTTACTTCCGGCTGCTTATACGACCGATGAACAGGGCCTGAGAAGCCGGTCATATATTCATCAGCGGGCAATCCCTGGGCCGCCCGGAATCAACCCCCCTCTCAAACCAACCGTAAGTTCTTAATTTTACTATACATTATTTCCGAATCAACTGTCCGTTGTAATACACCAACTGGTAATTGTGCGGGTCGCCATGCCCATTAGCCATAATGAAGATCATTTGAACTAATGTATTGTAAACCCCTATTTATGCTAATTGAATGACCAAACTCTATGCTGATGTGTATATAGATAATTTAATGGCCAACGGTATGGATTTCTTGGTGGAACTGAAGGCTCAAATAGATAAACAAGCGGCGACTCCAACCTCTTCCTAGAGATTTCCTACCTTCTTATAAACCCCCCAATAAACCTAACCGCACTGCAATTTAGTAATGATGAATCTTCACCGATTTTGATATGGTGGATTTGACCTGTATACAAGCCATGGGTGTAGCAACGGGAATCAATATACCTTCACTACCAGTAGTAACCTTAAGTAAGTGAGAGCTGACACTGCCAACTTTGCTTAGCCTTACCCATCATGTGTTTCCAGGAAAGTGGTTGGGTTTCTAGAATGTAGTCACATTATTTAAATATATATTCGTTGAGGCGGGGGTTGAGTTGATGGGGCTCTTTGGCCAATGTGGTGTGTATAGCCTCGGGCCAAGACCGCATAGAGTATTTCGGTAATTTGCGCTCGTGACAACCAAAGAAAGGATAGGAGGGAGTGGCGGTGGGACAATTCGGCCAATTCATTTATATATAGTATCTCCCACCCCGCCTATTATCTCCTCCACCTTAACATTTACTGTCATTCATACATGCCCCTTTCTCTTTTCCCACCGGTCCTTGAACCCTTCCTACATTCAACCCCCTTGAGCTTTTCAACCTTATCCATCTATCTTATTCTTCCCTAGTCGAACCCCCCGAACATGTCTGCCCCCAGTACCCTACCCCTCGCTGTGGATGCCGAGACGCCTCTGTCCCGACCCGAACTAGACGTTCTGCGCCGTCAATTCGACCGGGAAAGCCCCAATGTTACCGTCCAGACCAAATTCAACTACGCCTGGGGATTGGTCAAGAGCAACTACCGCAAAGACCAGGAGAAGGGCATCACCCTGTTGCTCGAAGTGCACCAAGAGGCCCCTAACCGGCAGCGGGAATGCTTATATTACATTGCCCTAGGCTTTTACAAGCTCGGAAACTACGCCGAGGCCCGGCGCTTTAACCAGGCCCTGCTGGCCTACGAACCGAAGAACGAGCAGGCATTGTCCCTTGGCGAGCTTATTGACAAGAAAGTATCCAAAGGTCAGTCAGTCAGTCAGTAGTGGTCATGTTACCAACCACCATATCATGTATATAGCCCGGGCATTATTGGCACCCACTGGCTCCCCTATATTACATATACATGTATATCTCCCCATAGTAGCCGTTGTCTAACTCTAATATCCAATTTCACATATCCCCATATCCTCTCTAACCTAACTATGTTATACATTCCTCCTCTTCAATTACTCGCTGGACCTATGTGCGGTGGCTAGATGGTATACTCGGCCTGGCCCTCCTTGGGGCATCGGTGGCCGTCGGTGCCATTCTGGTGGGCTTTCTCCGCCGCAAGTAAGCTATGCTGACACCAAACCACTTCAAACCACTTACCCTTGATTTACCAACCAACCAACCATTTGAGTAAAGCCAATTCCAAATATTGAGTGAAATCCACTACGTCTTTCTTTTTGTAATAAAACCGTGTATGATGTATTGACGTTAACTAAGTAATAATTCCGAGCCACATATACATTCCAAGAATAAATGTCCGTATGGGGGTTAAATCTCGAATTTAAACGGCTTTGGCGGGAGGGGAAACCTGTATGAACATTCGTCAAAAGAAATAGCAAGAAAAGGTTAGATTAAATCGTTAGATAAAGGTGGCACTAAAAAAGTTCATGGAGGACCGCTAATGAGTATCCTTTAACCAGGTCAGCCGCCCGTCGTATCGATCAGAGTGGGAGTGGGGTAAAAGGGGAGAGAGAGACGGGAAGGGTGTGATTTTTTTAGAAATCATACTTACCAGAATAACACCGTCGCCACGCACAAACAACATATCGACCTTCCGGCTAGTAGTACGCACGATCTCTTCTTGGGTCTCGGGATTCAAATCCACATGGGTGACGTTCTCTTCCACATCCCCCAGGACCATGTTCAAGTGCTGGTCAAAGGCATGCAGCTTGCCTCGCAATTCGCGATCGCCGCGGAGTTTCACATAGATGTTCTCGTCGAGACTGAGTCGGACCAAATCCAAGGGTTCTTCGACTGACGATTGCACTGGAGGGTTCGTGGTAGCGGCAGGGGCGGCGGGGGAAGTAGCGGTCGACATGGTGTATATAGTTTTATATAGATATAAGTAGAAGGGTAAGTGGGTCTGTCCTAATAAATTAAATCTGAATAAGGATTGTTGGGGAAATATGGAGTATAGAATGCCAAAGGGAATGGAAACAGCCTAGGAAGCACCAAACGTGGAAGAGATGTTGGGGTAGCAAGAGAGAGCGAGGGTGTGTATGTGTATGTGTATGCCTGTACGCGGCGAACCAATGCGAATCCTGTGGGACACAGAATCCATTGCGGTTGCCCAGCGGGTTTCCCTTGGCGAAAAATAGTAACCCTTTCAAAAGACGACAATTTTTCTCGCTGTCCATAACGATACTTATCAGCAATTCCAATGGTTTCTTCTAATAAAGTGCTTGCGTCTTCTTGTTTCGAGATGCTGGACAGTAGCCTTATTTCGTTCGCCCTAAACCTTTTTCCGTAGTCCTCCCTTTATCGGGATAGTTGGCCGCCCCTACAAAGGAGGCTTTCGGCTGCCACGCATCTACATACCCTTATATTTATAACCAAGACAGCCGAACTTCCCCGACACCCGACGATATATAGTGCTTTTATTGTATCGTAATCGATTCCCCATGCTAGTATTGGCACGTCTGGGTCATGGTCCCCGTCGTCAAGGTAAGTACTGTGTAAGAACATGGTTTATACATGTACTGCCCATAAGGAAGGGCCTAATCCTGTCGCTGGGAATACTGAACCTGCTTCCTAGTGTAATTCAGGCGCATAAATCTCTAAATGTTGCCACAAACCTATATCGACGAATTGAAAGGTATGTGATTCCACTAACACTCCCCTTAATTTCCGCGCTATTTACCCTACACTTCGGCACCCAGGCCTATTCACATCTTTAAGCCAAATAGGTGATTACTGCCGTTATAAAGAATCATTTCCCCGGCGCTTCACCACCCCCACCAATACGAACATGGCCCACCAGAGGAGGGCCTACCACCATCACTCCATAACACCTGCCGCTGAATTACTGGTCATGGATTTTGATGGAACTCTTACCGGCTCCGATACCATCGCCGTTCTAGCCGATCTGGCCATTAACCAGGCCCAATCCCGAACCGACCGCCAAGCCAACTGGGAACTTATAGTCCAGGCCTACGTCGCAGACTACAGCCAGTTTCAGGCCCGATGGGATGTCACCGCCCCTACCACCAACCCACCGTCCCGCCGCACCATGGTCGACCTCCAACGGTACTTTGTGGAACTCGACCATGTAGAGTCTCGGTCGATTGAACGAATCAACCAGCTGCGGTTTTTTCGGGGTCTGACCCAACGCACGCTTCTGGAATACGGTCATCGGTCCGTTCCGATGCAACCACAGTGTCTGACAGCCATTCGGAATTGGCTTCAACCAACCACCGGGACCGGGATCGTCGGAGGTCGGGCGACGGTAGGTGCGGCTATCCCAAACGGACCAGATGGCCAGACCGGGATGGCCCCATTTGCTCCCCAATCTTCCGTTCGAAGGAGTGATTTTCCAGTAGAGGAACCAACACTACCGCCCTCCGCGACCCCCGCTAAACGCTACCGCGACTGGGCCATTTTATCAGTCAACTGGTCCTGCGATTTCATCTTAGGTTCTCTGCTACCTATGTTGGATTTGGCCCTCCCTTCGACCTCGCCGACCCCAACGCCCCCGTCTCGCTCTCCACCCCCATCCTCGACAACATCCCAGGAACTGACCCCCGCCCTCTATCCCCCTCTGCTTAGTAGGATCCATAGTAACAACCTAGCCTACAGTGAAGAGCCCATCAGCTGTTCCCCGTTTCCTTCTTCGGCCACAGCAACTGGTACTATAAATGCACCTCTTCGTACCGGTCTCCATAAACTCAGCCGCCTGCGCCAAATTATCGACAGTTATCACTTGGACCCGGACCCAATCGGACCACCTCCCTTGATCGATCAATCGCTGGAAGGCGGAGAGGCAACGCTAATTAGTTCACCAACTGGTGGTGAAAGACTGAATATTAGCACAATATACGTAGGCGACTCTATCAACGACTTGCCCTGTCTACTGGAGGCCGATATAGGCATTTTGATTGGACATAATGCAACCGTTACTCAGTGGTGTGCCGATCTAGGCATCGTAATCCACGACGGATTACCCCAACGAGTGCAGGTTGTACCGCACACCCAGCGTGCACGGCGAACCCGTTCCCGGGAAAGACACTCTACTCTCCGCCATCAGAACTGCGGTCTGCCTGACTCATCAGCTGGCTGGAGTCCTATTTACCGGATTACGCACTGGGAACAATTTGCAGCCTGGTACACTCATTGATCAGTCCAACGACTCTCGCTCGCATTCAACAATGATTAAAGTAACATGGGTTAGGACTACTATTCGGAATGATATATATTTCAATGGGAGAGTGGCTGAGCCAACGCTGAAAGTAAAGCAAGCCATCAGTAGATATTGCTAAATGACCATGCCCACTACCACAATCACGCAAGCGTCATATATATGTATATATTGTAATGAGATATACCTAAGTGTGAATAAAAGGGAATGGTGAGATGTGATTGAGGAGACAAATCTAGAAGGACCCTGGCCAATATGCTGACAAGGACCAAAGCAAGTAGTCGATTACATGGTTAAAATGAGTGAGTAATAATAATTAAGCAATGTACTAAATAGCTGCTAAATAAGTAAACGGCTATTGTAATACGGTGGTATGTGCGTGGGTGTGGGTGTGTGGGGTAGGGTAAGACTGGGTAAAGGCATCGATTCATAGAGTCCCCCCAACTCGATTATTTCCAAATCTCACTACGCAGACGCTGTAGTTCAGCGGCAACATCCCGTTCACCGGTCGGAGTAGCCGCTCCATTTGAGCCCGCCGTAGCCGGCGCGGCCCCCGTTCCCGTAGTTCCCGTAGCGGATTTCTTATCGAGCAGGGATTGGAAAAAATTAGCCACGATTTCGCGCTGGGCGGGCTGGGTTCCATCGGTGTTCATGGTAGCCATCGTTGGTGAGGCCGCTCGTCCCGTGGCGGAAGCGGAGTGGGTAATGCCGGCTAGGGTGAGATTACCACCATGGTGGCCACCGGTAGCCGAGTTAGAGCGTAGGAGACTGGCTAAGCCGGCCGCGGCCGCCGCTGATGATGACGATGCTGATGATGTCGCAGTCGAGGAGCCTATTGCCGATGACGAGTCCCGGATTTTAGTCATGCGCGCGAGTTTAGAGGCAATATCTTCACTAGATCCCGAAGCAGAGGCCGATGGCGCCGTTGTCGTTGTCGTTGCTGTCGCGGTCGCCGCCGCGAAAAGTGGGGGCTCAGACCCCAGACCACTTCCACCGGTGAGACTAAGCCCATTGGTGTGGGGAAGGGTCGGGGACTTGACGTGGGGCACACCGAACTGGCCGCCATCATCACCCACGGTAGACAACGTATTGGTAGCATGGGCCGTTTTATCGCTCAGTGTCTGCTGGATATTCCGGTAGTGATATTCTAGGAATACTTGGTCGTCCTCCGCTTCCACTGAGGTGGAGACCGTGAAGCCCGAATCAGCGGTGGTGGGGTCGGGAATGACCTCGGCGAAGATACGCAGAGCACTATCGGTCTGGCCCTGGATACCGCCATCGACATTCATGTCCGTCTCCGAAAGCGGGTTTCCGGTACTGCTGGACAACTCCTTGCCCGCCCGGCGGAGCTGAATATCCCGGTCCCAGCCATCGGCCATGGCCTGGCAATCGTAGCCTTCACGCAGGATTTGGATTTTGGCCCAGGAGTCCCACCCGGTCGGGACAAGCGCCCGGTCCCGCTCAACTACATCCGCGCGGTAGGGAAATGCGAATAATTTATGAGTACGATGGGGAAATAGCGCATTGGCGGCGGAGTTGCCTTGTGCCCCATCTGCCGAGTCCGAGGCCGTGCCATCACCCCCCTCATCACCGTCGGCATGGTTATTTTCGGAGTCGGCGGCAGTCGTAAGCGATGCCACTGACGTGGGGTGGGTCAGCCGGTGTACGAGGTAGCGGTACACTTGGGTGAAGGTATCGGGCTGGCGCAGGGAGGTGTAGAATAGAGACGCGCCGTACTTGAGGCAAATGGTGCGCATGGTTTGCTGGACAAAGTCGAAATGATCCTCCTTATAGTCCTGTTCCCGTTCCAAGTTAGCCACGGCGTCGGCCTTGCAGCATACCACCACGATCGGGATACCCAGATTCTCACTCAACGAGCCGGGGCCCAGGGGCAGCAGTACTGAATGGGCGTTATTGCTGCTGGCAGTCGTGGTGATGGGTGGCCGGGAGGGGGCATCACCAAGGGGGGTATGGGGTGTACTCGCCGAATTGGCTGCTATGGGCGTGGGTTCCGCATATTCCTGGGTGAAACGTTCCAAGCGTTCGCAGCATTCCTCCAGAACCACCTTACCCTTGGTCCAACCGGACCCTCCTCCCCCTTTAGCAGTACTGGTGTGGCCCGGCGAAGCGGCCTTGATGCGCTCCACTATATTCTCTAGTACCAGAATCCATTTCTGGAGCTGGTCGATAAAGGTCCAGGGCCGGGTCCAGTCGAGCACAATCACAACGGCCGTTTTGGTCACCGTCTCGACATTCAGGGCGTATTGGAGCAGCGCCTGGTAAGTGGCGTGGTCATCGGCCAACTGGTACACTCCCAACCGGGCTACGTCGTCCTGCTCGTCGTCCTTGACATCAATGTACGAATAGCCCAAGGCCAGGTCGTTCGTGTGGGCAAGGCGACCATTCCCCGACGCATCGGTATTCCCGAGGTCGCCATCAGTGGAAGTTGAGGTAGCGGTAGTGGAGGTGGCCGTAGTAGCGGTAGTGGCAGTCGTAGCGGTCGAAATGGATGTAGTAGTGGTGGTTCCAGTGGATTTAGTGGTTCCGTCGCCGCCAGGCCCTAAGGCGGGATTGGGCTGGGCAAAGGCGTGGGCGGAGGCCAAGCGGAGTTGGTGGATGAAGGCGGATTTGCCACTATGGGGATCCCCGAGCACCAAGACGTGGGGATGTAGGGAGAGTTTAGACGACCCGACGCTACTTAAGATGTCCGACCACAGGTTGGTCGCAGGGGCGTCCGCCGGGGCGGTTTGGGCATCGGCAACGGCGGCCATGGTTGCGAAATATATATAGATACAGTAATATAGAAGGAAGTGGCTGATGAGAGAGATGTAGATAGGGGGAAGTGGAAATTACCCAGAGTATAAAGTGAGAGGTGAATGCGGTAAAGACAGGCGATATTTCGGATGAGGTCAAGGGTGGTAGGAGGAACTATAAACTCCGAGTCTAAGGGAGGAGAGAAGGGGAGTGGCGAGGTAGAGCATAGGGAATTCAGAGATGCGAGCTGAGCCGGCCACAACGGGAGGGCTGAAAAAGAGGGCGTAGGAGATACTGCATAATTCCACCAATATTGGGAGTTGGCCCAAGTGATCATCCAGCAGGGGTCGCTGGCTATATTCTTCACATAAAAGCTGGTCACCACACAATGCATGACCCTTTAAGTTCAAGGACCACCGCCAACGATCAGCTCGTAGGCCATTTGATTTGAACTCCCTAATATATCATAATTAGAGTTGACCCACATTAAATACCTATCGAATATATGTTCTTTTCCCCCACAATTATACACTAATGCGGGGATTCAGCCGATACTTCGCAGGTACCAGTAAATCCAACATGGGCCGAGATGGAACCGCTAATAAAAAGGACTATTTTTTTAATAACTAGTTCACTATTTCCAAACATATAATCGATTATACTCCACGACAAACTCTATTAACGACACATAACCAGCACTTAATGACGCCTCCGCCACGGTCGCCACCTTCGAACCCAAGGATTTCTCCAGCGGGTCCGTATACAAACGCAGGGCCATGAATCGGGCATCGACATAGAGAAACGAGTTCCGATGTTGCCTATGGAACCATTGCACCACATGCTCAAAAAACTGGGGTTCAGCCGCCCATCTTGCATAAATCATATTATACGCCATGGTCGTTTCAATATGGGCTCGGGAATACCCAACCGTCGTCAAGAGTGATACGAGGAACCCGGAGAGTTCGACGGATAGGTTGAGTTGATGGAGTCGAATAATGAGCAAGTCGGCGGCTTGGACACGGCCGTGGGCGACGAGAACGGTCAAAATAACGTGAATGAGCGTTTGCCCGAACCCCACACACATGCCAGACCACGGCCCTGGTGCTGCAGTTGATCCAGTTCCGATTCCAGCGGCGGGTGGTGGTAGTGGGGCTCGAGTTGAACCCCGATCGCCCTGAAACAACGACCCCGGTGGCCGCATCACTTCCTTTAGAAATAGGCGTTCCCAGTGGGTCTCCACCCCCTTCTCCAACATCACCCCACAAACGGACTCCGTATCGGCCGCAGGACCGAACAGTTGGGTTAAAACCCGGGCCAGTAGCCCCACGTTTCCTATTTTGGCTAGATATAAAATTGGAAACGCCCGGACCCACTGACTAGGGTTCAGTTGAAACAGGTCGACGGCTTTCAGGGACTGCAGCAAGGTGAAGAGCTTGGCCGAGTCCGAGCGATAGGCCTTCTGGAGGTCGACGTTGGTTAAGAGTCGCTGCAATAGATCGGATTCGGGGGCGAAGCTGAGATCAGTATAGCGAAGCGATACTATCTGACAAGCCATGATCCCGCTAACTTCAAACCGAAGTAGGTCTACAAGGGCTCTGGTGGGGTCCGGACCTTCAAGCGCTCGGCCTACTCGGGCGATGACCTAAATAGGCGTAACACAGAAGTTGGAAAAGGCTTACGGTTAATATTATTATACGAGATACATATAATACCTCGATTACCAGTCAATAATTAACCGTTATGGTGAAATGGATGCCCCAAGTCGCTTGGATTGACTAAGGATCCATTTGCGATAATAAGGTGTGACAGAACGGGAGGGGGGTAGCCGGGCCCATGTCTACAAGAAAAATAAATACACCGACATCACACGAAACATGTCCGCTACATGGGTTGTTGCTGGCGACTAATGTTTATAATACACATACCAATTTTTTTAGTCGTTTCGCATAGGGCCGGAGCAATGGTCCCTTTCCCAGACCCTTTTCGAGTTGATGGATATCTCCGCCCGACAGATTATCCATAATATTGATCAGTAACTCCGTCGGCATATCACGAACGTTTCTTCGGGGAGACTGGAATGTTGAAGGAGTCGGGGGCATGTCCTTCTTGGGTGGCTCATCATAGGCAAACGAAGCCAAATTAAACACAATACCACCTGCCACAGTGGCCAAGACCCACCACCGAATGCTAACCGACACCATTATTGCGAAAGCTATGCTAGATTTTTTTACCGAAAATTATGGAGAATGCCTGGGATGGGGATAAGGAGAGGGGCGGTAGCTTGTTTGTGGCTAAGGTCAATTCTAATGCGCCTTTGAAGGAAAAGAAGAAGATCTGACCGCAAACCGAACGGGGGGTAATGAGTGATATAGACTAGTAACTTTCGAATGATGAGGTCTAAAGATGATTCGCAAAAATTGTAGACTCAAAATAGTAGTCTCCTCACAAATGAAGCAGGAACTGAGTCGGTATTTATACTTATACGCGTTTGGGGATCCTTAGGCCCGGAGCATTGTGTCCATTGGGCCTCTTTATCAAAATATAAATTCAAGATTAAGTCCTATTGGGGTTGGGAAACGAAAAGGGGGGCTAGCCAACTTCACTTGACTCCTTAAAAGTGGAATCAAGTACAGGTGCGTAATAGGGAAGTAATGTGCGCCAGTCGACTGAAGTGACGGGTGGTACAGTGCTACCATAAAAACATACATTGTATATACTGACTCTGTGTATTTCGGACAGCCCTTTCTCTCCACAAGTAGGGCATTTCCCAGCTCTTCATTCACAACAGGAAATAATCGGAAAAATATATTATTTTCATGGCAGATTGAGTTTGAGTAATTACACCCTCCATAAGGAAAAATACACTCGCCCGTCAGACCCCAAACCAGTGGGTAGTGAAGTAATCAAACCTATTGCAAATTTAATAGGGACCTACCCGCCCAACTATCATCAGCTAGGCCAGTTGACGTAAAAAAAACTCATCAAATTCTTCATGCTGGGCCCTGTTTAAGAGCACGAAGGATGTGCGTGTAAGGGATAAATCGGCGCTGTATACCCCAATTGCCTAAACGAAAAGAGGGAAAATACGAGTTCTCCACCCCCCGTTTCGGGCACCGGTTCTACAAGTCAGTGTGGATAAACGTGCACCAGTTATGGCCGCGGGTTACCGCGTGTCTACCTCCCCTTCCCTCATTGCCCATGGTACACCAGCTGCCAGCGACTGGAATATGTTGTGGGGCAAAATGGGGAACAGACGAGATGGCAGAGACAATACGATGCATTTGGGTTTCTTTCCGGAACCATTGGCCAGAGTAGCGGCGGGAATAGACAAGTCGCAGGGGTTTCCATATGGCAGAAGTTCATCCAGGCTGTACAACGAAACATCCATTGGATGAGGTCAATACTACTAGTTAAAAGCTATTCTCACATATATTTACCCATACACGTATTATGTAAAACCCTATACAGCTGGGTTGAAGTTCACCCATATTGTAGCAAAAATAGGCTACTGAGCCCCTCAGTTCATACCACTAGCCCTTTACTGGATCAACGGCAAGATTACAAACCGGCCATTCATCTTCGCAATAGGCACTTTATTCTACGATAATTAATGGAATGGTAATTCCAGAAATTCAATGCCTGAGGGTTTGGTTAAACAGATAGGGTATTCGACTAGCAAGAGCCCTCATTATTTTTAACAGCCATTTATGGAAGTGATGCCGATCCGCCCACAAGACCTGCGTAAGTCCTATAGATACTAGGCGGTGGGATCGAAATCTAAATGCTGAGAGCGTATAGGTGAAAAGCCCCCCTTCCTCCTCCTCCCAGTCACAGACGACTAATACCAGTCAGACTTTATGGGATTATCCCCCCCGCAAAGTATTATACAAGGTACTTTTTTATTATTAAACATTGATTCACTTTTGTTCCATACATTATCGTTAATAGATGCCGTCGACGTTTGTTATTTTATTGGCGATTCTTATTTCGCTCAATGGACAAGTCCACGG